>CM046044.1:16548593-16693774 GCA_025215565.1 Flaveria ramosissima | reverse complement strand
ACTTTTATATGGTAATCAACATTCCTCACGAGATTTTTGAGCGGTCTACGGGTATATTACAAGAAGAAACTATTCTAAGAGCATTCAAAGAGATGCTAAGCCTCAGGTCAGTGCCATCGCACAACAGAGAGGCGCAAACAACGATGAATTCTAGAATATTTAGGTTATGCTTATCCTCAGGTCAGTGCCATCGCACAGCAGAGAGGCACACAACCTATCTTCTTGTGAGAGCATTTTTCTTTTCTTTTTGCACGTAACACACCAACAACATTTGTCATTAGCTTGATCGTGCTTAACAATTTTTTCCTTTTTTTTCCCGTGCTTTGCTCTTTTTATGGTCATCCGCACATATTTGTGGCGTTTATTTTGCTCGTCACCCCTTATTGGAACTACGTTGATTGTGTTAACCAGGGATAAGATGGGAACCCACAGCGACTTGAACAACTTAGTTTGAATTTTAAACCACCAATGAGGTCTACTCATCTATTGTGTTGAATCTACCGACATATAATATAATGAACTAGCAACCTCTAGGTCTACTTTCTCTATGTTACCTTAGTAGCATACTAGTTTTACTATCATTTTTCCTTTTATTTCGCTTAGACTTCTCAGACTTATACCTTGAACTTTGCATCTTAATCATTTAAAACTTTTAAAAGTCCCAAATAATCTGTTCCCTATGTACTATCATTTTCCATTTAGCATTGAATCAGAATCACATATTTGATTTCATTTCTTTTAGCTAAGCTGCCCTCCTCCCTCGTTTTTTTAAATAATTAAATACTGCAATTAAATACTAAACTAATCTATTCTCCCCCTAAAATTTTAAAACCGAAAATCTTTTTGTGTTTTTGGATTTTAATAAACAGGAAAATAAAATAAAACAAAAGAAAATAAAAAACATGTCGGACTATGCACTTTCTTCTCTAGAATCACATCACTTTTCTTTTTCACGCCATTAACCTCTAAAAGATATAAAAACCTCGGTTTATCAAATGCTTTTGTGTAGAGGTCGGCGCGTTGAAAATCCGTATTTATTTTAACAACATCGATTAATTGCTTTTCAAAACAGTCACATATAAAGTTATATTTAATACCGATGTGTTTCGTTTTAGGATGTTGGACAGGATTCTTGGTGACATCAATAGCAGCAGAATTATCAACAAAAATAGGAGTGTTAGAGAATTGCAAAGCGTAGTCGCGCATTTGTTGTTGAATCCAAATGATCTGCGAACAACAACTTGCAGCAGCAACGTATTCAGCTTCACAAGTTGACAGAGCAACCGATGTCTGCTTCTTACACTACCAGGTGACTAACCGTCTACCAAAGAATTGACATCCTGCAGAAGTTGACTTGTAATTCATCTTGCAACCACCATAATCCAAGTCACTATACGCTGTAAGCTCAAAATCATCATCATGAGGATACCACAACCCGAGTGTTGGAGTACCCTTCAGATAGCGAAAAATCCGTTTCACACCAATGAGATGATTTACTTTTGGTTTTGTATGATATCTTGAACAAATACACGTGGCATACATGATATCAGGACGAGACGTTGGGAGATACATAAGGGATCCGATCATTCCTCTATACATTGTAGCATCAACCAGATCACCATTTTCTTTGGGTGCCACATCATGATTCATGGCAAGTGGAGTTCCAGCAACTGAAGCATTCTTCATGTCAAACCAACAGAGGATGTCCCCTACATATTTAGTCTGATGCAGGAAGATTCCTTTTGGTGTCTGATCCACCTGTAGTCCTAGGAAGAACTTCATCTCCCCCATTGCACTCATCTCGAACTCTGCTTTCATTACAGATTCAAATTCTTTACATAATTCTTCATTCTTGGAACCAAAGATTATGTCATCTACATATATCACCAGTAGTAAATCACCATCTTTTTCTTTGATGAATAACATACAATCAATCACTCCTCTGCGAAAACCATGTTTCAAGAGCTTCTCATACCAGGCTCTAGAGCTTGATGGAGCCCATAGAGAGCCTTGTCCAGTTTGTAAACTCTGTCTGATGATAAGGATCCTCGAATCCTTTGGGTTGACTGACGTAGACGGTCTCACGGATTTCACCATGAAGGAAGGCACTTTTCACATCCAATTGATAAACTTTGATCTTCATGTAGGATGCATAGGCTAGAAAGATACGGATTGTTTCCATTCGAGCCACAGGTGCAAACACTTCATTGTAGTCAATGCCTTCGACTTGTCTGAATCCTTGAACTACAAGCCGTGCCTTATTCCGAATTATGACCCCTTGATCATCTTTCTTGCATTTCAAGACCCATTTCGTGCCAATCACCTTAGCACCTTTTGGTCTGTCCACAAGGGTCCATACTCCTAACTTCTTGAATTGTAGGAGTTCTTCTTGCATGGCACTAACCCATGCCTCATTGTTTAAGGCTTCACTTACATATTTTGGCTTAAACTGAGACACAAAACATCGATAAGCACCGTCGTGAAGATAGTCTTTTTCCATGACTGAGGCATAATCAGCTGAGTAGAGCTGATTTCGTGTCTGTACTCCCGATTGTACATCCCCTATGACGTTGTCCAAAGGATGATATACATTTATTCGAGATCCGAGAGTGGTGGGAACAACTACTTCCTGATCCAGATTTTGAATTCCCGGTTCAATATCTGTAGCCGTTGGAGTGTGAGGTTCCGAAATGTCAGAGGCATCAACATCTGATGCTTGTGTACTTTCTGTAGCTGGAACCTGTTCCTCCTAGTCCACCTATTCAGTCTCCACTACTTCATTGTCAGAGGAGGAGTTGCTTACATCAAGTGCTACCCCTAAAGGACTAGAAGATTCACCTTGTGGAACTGATGTTGTCGGGTCTAGTGACGGTGTGTTTAAGACATCGTACATCATTCTGGTCGATAACTCATCATCAGGAAGGGAGGGAGGGATGTTGAAAGACTTAAAGAATCCATCATAGTCGAAGAAGAATGAGGGTCCCTTTCCAGCAGGGGGGTGGTGAATCTTTGAACATCAACTTTTGCACCACACTTCTACCTGACCCGTTGAGTTGTTATAAACTCTCTTGTCTGGTATATTGTATCCTAGAAAGATCCCTTCTTCTTCCTTCTCACTAAACTTCCCAGTCTGAGTTTTTGCAGGACCGGTTAAGGGCTTAACAATTACAACACAACAACACAAAGAGGAGATTAACCAAACTTGATCAAACAGTAGACTGGATTAACCAAGATAATGATACAAAGAACACAAGTAATAATAAAGAGACAGAACAAGAGATTTGGGTTTCAAGGATGCAGTATATTGCTTTCTCAAGTTCTATTACAAGTGTTACAAAGCATAAAGAAAGATACTAGAACAAGGAATACTTATTCTACAACCTACAGCCGGCTATACTTTGAAAGCCAGCTGGATACAATTGACTAGACACAAACAAAATCAATTGTAGAATCAAAAGGCATATCTGCCTTTTGACCTTGTGACTATGACATGCCATAGCTCACTACAAAAAGGATAAAGTACATAAAGTAGAAGGTTACAGACTTAAGACCTCAATGTACAGTTACCAAAAGCATGGACCTTTTCACCAACTCATGTAAGTTGGTGACTTTACAGAGATGCAGCGGAAGGTGTCCAGCTTTATGGAACAGTACATCAGATAAAGCATGTTACTAAAAGTCTTCGGAAGAAATCTGTCTTCATAGGATGAAGCTTCAGAAGACTTTGTCTCTGAGGCTTCGGAAGACTTCATATTTGGCTTCGGAAGATATTGGTCTTGGCTTCGGAAGATTTTACACTTAGAATATTTCTAGTGCATGGTGTAAAATTTCCGAAGCAATTCTACTTCAGTACTTAGTGCATTACTTGCAGAGAGACTTTGGATGTTTTGGTTTGCATCAGACTTAAAGGAATCCTTACAAACTCCCCCTAGGCTGATGCTACCAAAACATTTCGAAGATCTTCAGATGTTAATAGTCTTCAGCACAATCATGACCATACCCTTCTTCATTAGATGGTCAGGATCATTCAAACTTTCATAGTATCTTCTCATCTCAAAGAGATCATGCAGAGGTAAGTTGATTATGTCTTGCCATGTATAGACATTCTCAACACCTTGATCTCTCATTACATGCCATCTTTCTGGATTGGTAGAGAAGGTCCAGGATAAGATGGGTGTCTCAGCTGCCAGAGGAGCCACTTGCATTGGAGTTGATTGGGCTGCCTCTTCATGCACTTCCTCAGGTTGATCTGTCTCAGCTTGAGGTGTAGAGTTAGATGATTTAGGCTTCTTCTTCTTAGACTTTGGTTTAGAAGCCATCCTCTTCTTCCTCTTAGATGACTTTAACTGAGAAGACTGGTCTACAGCACCTTGTTGATCATCCTTGTCTTTCTCAGTTGGGTGTTCCTCCCTCACAGGTTCAGAAGTAGAGGGATTTGACCCTGCTATGGATCAGAAGATAAAGCTTGCTGAGGCTCAGCAGGAGGTCTGGTTGTGTTGTCTCAGGTTGTTCAACCTTAACCTCCACTTCAGGTGGGACTTGACTTGGAAGAGAGTGTAAGTCAATCAGTTCACCACTCTTAATCTTCTGCTTGATTACCCTTATATGCTCATCCATTGTGGATAGAGACATAGGGCCAAGTCTCCTTCCGGAGAATCCATATAGCTTCAAGAAGCTCATCATCCTCTGTCTGTCAGCAGACTTCTTCATACTCTTTTGGATGATGGCTCTTGACTTTGCAGTTTCTTCCCTTAGTTTCTTCTTAGTTGTCTTTCTCTCCTTGACTAACTGAAGCTCAAGTTGTTTTAAGTACTCAAACTCAACAAAGTCATAGGACAAGGGAAGAAGTGCATTTGCCTGATAAAAGGTGGCACTAAGGTAGTTGATCCTTTTGATCCTATCTTCTTCTTTGTCTACCTGAGGTTCTTGTTGAACCACATCTTCTTGTACAGGGCTTTCTTGAACTGGGGAGAGAGTGGGAGCATGCTTGTAGAGTCTTTTCTGTCTCTCCTCCTCTTTGAATTAGAGAAGTAACCTTGCATCCTCTTTTTATTTCATCTCTCTTGACACTTCATGTCAGCCAGTTCATTTAGTTGTTCTAAGGGAAGAGATATGATTTCATCAATGTCATAGTTCCTGGTCTGCAGATAAGTAATCCTGACTGCCCTCAACTCATCATCTTGAGTATTTGGTGTGGGGGCAGCCCTGATTGCAGCTTGCATAAAACCTGAAGACCTAGAGGAACTTTCTCCCCTTAGCTTCCTCTTACTCTCTCTCTCTCTCTCTCTTCCTCCTCAATTTCCTCAGTAGTCAAAATCCTTTCCCTTTGTCACCCACAGACCTTTGTGACTTAGGGTGGATAGAGGTTTGGCCTTCATTGCTTGGTGTAGCATCCATGCTCTGGCTAGAGAGAGGCTGAGAAACACCTTCACCAGCAGGTGTCTCTGAGGGAATGTGAATCTCTGCAGCAGTTGATGATGATAAGACAGGGGTCTCAAGTTCTGCCACTGGGCCTTCAGTCAAGGTTTCCCCTATGAAACTACTTAGGGTCCACCTCAACATATAGTTGACCGATGACATTACCTGATTGCCTAAGTCTCCTTCTTAAGCTGACTCTCAGTGATCCTGTCTTGGATTATTTGAGCCAATCTGTCAGCTTGTCTTGAGTTGCTTGGATTGACAGTGGCAGATTGACTAGATCCAAACTTTCATAGAAGTTCAAATTTTGAAAGTCAAAAACTTCTTGTTGCCCTTGAACTCTGTGAAGAATAAGGGCTCTTCTGTCAGCATCATACCTCCACCTTATGATGTAGTTTGAAGTTCCTTGAGGTGGGGATGACACAGCCCTTGGTTACCTTCCTCAAAGAGATCCTGATGATAGAGTCTATAGAATCCACATTAATGTGAACTTGAGGAAGTTGCTGAGAATGCACAATTGCAAGTGAGGATGGTGAGTCCTCTATGTCCATTCTTTGTGAAGAATCCCAGGTTCTGTGGCTGCAATAACTTTCTCCTCCTTTTTGGTAGCATCACCCACTTGCATAGGTGAGCTGGAGGATAAATCAATCACATCCACAGGTTCTTGTGTTCCTGGTTGAGCTCTTCTTAAAGGTCTCCCATCTAGTTTTTCCTTAAGATATGTGTTGGTCCATGTGATCGAAAAACAGTACAATTGAAGTGATGAATTGCTCAATATCTAACATCCATGCTAAACAACAACAATTGAGAAGATAGAAGAGAATTCTAACACTATTTGATAACCAAATGAACAATAACAATCAATAACATGAAGCACAATAGTATTTCTGTGTAAAAACTGCTTAGAATAGGTAACTTGCAACAATGATCCACGATTAGGGTTTTGCAAGCTTACCTTACAATGAGAATTGACAAAAGTATATATAGCAGTTATAGTTTCGCAGACAGTTTCGCTACCAGCGAAACTGTCATACCGAAACTATAGTTTCGCCCGGCAGAACACAAGTTCGCCGGGTAAACTAGAACAAGCAAAACTGTGAGCGAATGTATAGATTCGCTCACAGTTTCGCTGGACTGCCAAAACTACACATTACAAAGAACATACAAAAGGAACTAACAAAAGTCCTATTACAATGTAAAGTAAACAACTATACTAAAGTGAGTCCCAACCTATACATGATCTTCAATACTCCCCCTAGGTTGGATCTCACTATCTTCACTCGTCTTGATTTGACTTGTCAGCTCCAGTTTCTCTGCTGCCGTTGATCTATCTTCATCACCTCCTGCAGCAACATCCTCATAAGCTTCAGCCACTGATCCTCCAAGGTTCTTCCTGCATCACTAGCTTCTTCAGAATGACCACTAGCCTTTGCAAACTGCCTGGTCAAATCTTGAACATCCATAGCAAAATCATCCTGAGCTCTCACCCTTTCAGCTAGCTTCTTGACCTCCGACCTTACTCCCCTTATCTTGTTTGCAACATTCATGAACAAACTAGCTTCTTTTCTAGTTTCCTCTCCAGCCCCAGCTTTAATGTGATTTTCACATAGTACCAAAAGAGTCTTCATCACAAAAACTAAACAACTCCATCGGATCAAACACTCTGAACTCTTTCCATGTTTAGCTCTAATCCAGCCTCTCCATTGTTTGTCATAAAACCACTTCTCAAAGTCCTGTAGTTGTTGGGGAAGAGGATCAGCCAATCTTACCCGATTTACAGTCTTTGGAGGTTTAACTCTTAGTACAATCCTTCCTTTTCCTGTCTCCCAATCTTTATCCTTCTTTGATATCTTTCTTTCAGCTTTCATATATCCAAAGACTCAAAATTATCATTAAGTCCATTTTTATTTCTTCTCAAGAAATGATGCTCTTTCACTTAGTGAGCATTAATCAAAGGTAGAGTTGCTAAACGTCTCAAATCCCATTTAGGCAAGGTCTTAAAAGCCTTCCTCTTAAGCATATAACTTTATTTCCTCCTCGTCTCTTGATCATGAACATCTTTAAACTGGGATTGTAGCACCAGCTTATGATTTTCTTATCGGCTTCCTTCCTGCTTAATCCCTCCAAATTTTGAAACAAAGGAGTAATTTCCTCCACCTCCTTCTCTTTCACCAACCATCTTCTTATCCATTTCAAAAACATCAGCATCACTCTCTCTCCCTTCTTAGCACATAAATCAGTGGTCGCTCATCAACTTCATAAAACTCTGTTCTGAATCATAGTCTATAAGTTGTTCATCTTCCTCCTCTTCATCAACCAATCCTTTGCCTCTATCAGATACTCCTTCAGTGGTAGCTGTAACAACAACTTCTCACCAACAAGATCTTTTTCAAAATCAAACTGCATGTTTACAAACCCAGCCTCAATAATATCTTCCTCATCATTCCTTCCAACATCCTCTCTTGGAATTTCCTGCTCTCCTCCACAGTAGTTGCTGCTCCAGAAGTACCCTCTCCTACCTTAGATGAAGTACCCACATTCAGAAATGAGTACTTTGATGTATCAGTCAAATCATCTAACTCAGATTGAGTCAGTTGACTAGGTAGGCCGGCTGCAGCTTTCAATTGTGTAATCTCCTCAAACAACTTCTTAACCAGTTTGTTTTGATCAACTAACATTCTTTGCATTTCTTCAATCACCTCATCCTTCTGTCTTTCTCTGATCTCCTGATTCGTACTGTTTAGTCTTAATCATACTCAGCTCATTGGCCAACGAAGTATTTAGGTTACGTATCACATCCTCATCAAGATTTTCACTAGCCTCTCTTCTAGCTGTAAATCCCTCATGTCTATGTTTGGTTCGCCGCTCAGGCTCAGCAAATCAGTTTCTTCTTAGACCTCCTTTCTTTCTCAACCCTGATCTCCTCAGCTTGTGCATCAATATCCTCTTCAAAATCATAATCCTTTTCTTTAGCATATCTCTTCCTTTTCTTAGTAGCATCAGCTTGCTGTACTCTTGTTTCTTCAGCTCTTTTACTCTCAGACTCATCCACCCGTCTAATATAATTCCAGCGTTCTGGAGGATACATATTTTCCCAAAGATGGGTGATTTTACCACTAAAGTCGTGGCGAACAGCACAGCAATCAGCAAAAATACGGGGATTCATCTGCACCAGCCTCTTGATTCTCCATGTTTTGGAACATCAGGTATAAGATCATCAAAAATCATCTGAAGAAAACGAGGGTATACAGCCATTTGTCTTTCTTTACAGCCATCACATTCTCTGCCATACATGCAAAAATCAATCTAGCTATATTGGCTTTCCCCTTTACAACACAGCACCATAGCCTTAGCCCAATCAAGATTAAGTCCATCAGATCCACCTTTACGGTGATCTAGACACATGATAAAAACATGAGCGATATATCTCCATTCTTTAGATAAGAATGACTTCTTGATCTCTTTCCTTGAACCAAAGGCTGGTCCCTCATACCCCATACTTCTGAAAGCTTGAAACACTTCAGACTCTGTCATAGCTACTTCATCTCCAGAATCATCATCAAGTCTAAGAATCCTCGAAACACCTCAGCAGTGATCGTCACATCATGATCAATAACTTTGGGCAGTGATTCGCTGTACATCTCCTCTAGTATCTATTCTGCAGATCGCCAAAAATCTCTAATATGAAGATCATAAATAGTAGGCGAATGAGATATGGCATAGGCTATAGGTGATCTTTGAAGCAATCTGATACAATCGCAAAATCCAGCTGCCTTAGGGTGAGTATCATCTAAAATAGCTGTGATGTTATTCCGCTCATCAAATTTGAGATTAGCCATGATAACCTGAGAAAGAAAATATTAAATTTGAATGAGAAATATGAAATAAGAAAATGATATACTAAAACAAAGGAACTAGCAGTTTCGGCAAGCGAAACAATAGTTTCGCTCACTAAGACATGATAGTTTGCTGAACAAAAACAGTTTCGACAATGAAAACTAACAGTTTCGACAAGCGAAACAATAGTTTCGCTCATTGAAACATGTTATTTTCGCAGAACAAAAAGCAATTTCGACAAGGTGAGGATAGATTAAAGAAGTTTCGCTATTAATTTCTCCAAGCACAAACATAGTTTCGCTGTAACAAATTAGTTTCGCTGTTCAAAAATTAGTTTCGCTGTTCACAAGAAAAATGATCAAGCGAAACTGTGCAAGTTTAAAGACCAGACTGCGAAAATAGATAATTTGGCGAAACTGTTAAGTTCGCCCGACAGCATAACTTTACAGTTTCGCTGAAAAGATGAGAACTTTCGTTCATTCGCAGAGAATCAGTAGTTTCGCTGGATGAACAGGCGACCCACCGAAGAGTCAAATCCAAATCACTTAATGGAGATGATTTTAACCAGATTAAAAGATGTTACAAGGTTCGAAACTCACATGCGAAGCAAATGACACTATTAATCAGTCCAAAAACACAATCACAAAAAAATCGCCAAATAACGTCACGGAGAAACCCTAAGACCTACACAGATCGTTTTTGCGAAATTATGAGAAAATTTCGCAAAACGACTTAAATAGCAAATAGTTTCGCAGCTAGCGAAACTATAAATTCGCAGGGCGAATTTACAGTTTCGGCAGGAAACGTATGTATTTCGCTAAGAGATAACCAGTTAACGACTAATTAGTAAACCTAGCGAGATTGCAGTTTCGCTTTGCGAAACAATTAGCGAAAGTATAATTTTGGCACCAACCCCCCCTTTTTATTTATTTATTTATTTTTTTTTATTTTATATTATATATATATATATATATATATATATTATATATATATATATATATATATATTAATTAACAAGAAGCACATCACATAAAGAGATCTAAATTAATCAGAGATCACATTCTCTAGATATTTATGAACATAAAGATGATCAAAAATCATCGACCAGCAATGAGATCATACTGAATACAAGATCTGATCACAATCTGCACAGAAACAACTGAAATTAGAACAAATCAATAACGATTGTGATATAATTGTCCACTTAAACTCATGCCTTATCCTTTTTCAACAAACAGCTTATGATTCGTTTAAGGTTCAATTAGATGCTTTAGAATGTTAGGACCCCACAATCATTTGGTAAAAACCCTCACCCAACCTCAGGATTTCTTGAATTTTGAATCAATCTTCATAGAACAAGGCTTGTGCGTTAGTGTGCAAATGATTATAAACAGAATATTTCATTCTGAAAGAAACTCATCGATAAGATGATTTGACATAATTATACCAAAATGGTGAGAGCTCCAGATCTATACTCACGTATAACAGAGGAGATAACCATTTAAACATGTGCTGATGAGAGCTCCAAGTCAGTACTATCGTACAGCAGAGGAGATCATCACTCCAGGTCAGTACTTTCGTACAGCAGAGGAGATAGGCACAGACACACGATACCTCAACACAAGAGTATACCAACTATGTTCAGGATGATGACATATCAAAGCAAAATGGACGAAAGATTCATTCTCAATCCAATTTTTGTCAGGACTCGTTTTTGTGCAAGCCAAAACAATTGAGTAAATCCAGACATTCTTAAGCATGATGTTTAATTTAATCATAAAGCTGCTGTCTACTTTATTCGTCAGGCTGAGTCTATCAAGCATATCGTTAAAGAATCTGATCAATTTTCTTTAAAAAATTTATGTGAAACAGAATCCAGTATCAGTTACTATCATTTCTCATTGAAGCACCGGTCATGTATAAAAATATACTTAGAGAATATACAATCATTTCTCATCATGTTAAATTCCGATCTCAGAATTATGAAATTACTCCCCCAAATTTTGATTTTCAATAAATCATTTTTTATTATTAAAATATTTTTATTATTTTTTTAACATGAAAGAAATAGAAAATGAAAATTTAAAAAGATATTAACCCGAGCATAGAAATCAATTCATAAAAACGAGGTTTATCAAAAGTTTTTGTGAAAAGATCAGCTTTTTGATTTTTTGTATCAATGGGTATAATATCAATGAAACCCTTTTCTTGAGCATCACGAATCGCATGAATTCGTGTCTCGATATGCTTGGTTCGGGAATGATGAATAGGATTTTTAGCAATTCCAATGGCAGCTTCATTGTCACAAAATAATGGTGTATGGAGAAAATTAATTCCATAATCAATCATTTGGTGTTGGATCCAGAGAACTTGAGAACAACAGCTTGAGGCAGCAATATATTCAGCTTCCCCTGTAGAAAGAGAAACAGTAGTTTGTTTCTTGCTCTGCCAAGATACCAAACAATTTCCCAAATATTGCATCCGCCAGACACAAATTTTCTGTTTAACCTGCAACCATTGGAATCACTATTAGAGTAAGCATGTAAATCAAAATTCCCACCATATGGATACCACAATCCTAAACGAGATGATCCTTTGAGATAACGAAATATTCTTTTGACAGCTTTCTCATGAGATTCCTTTGGGGCCGACTGATATCTAGCACAGTAACCAACAGCAAAAGTGATATCAGGACGACTAGCAGTAAGATACATGAGAGAGCCAATCATAGATCTAAAAAGATGGGATCAACTGGTTTTCCGTTTTCATCCGGAGTGAGACAAGTCTGAGCAGTAAAGGGAGTCATCTTTGTAGAAGCATCATCCATCTTAAATTTCTTCAAAATATCTTTAATATACTTCTCCTGATGAATAAGAATTCCTTCTTTCTGTTGTTCAACTTGTAAACCAAGAAAGAAACACATTTCACCCATCATACTCATTTCAAACCTTTGGCTCATAACTTCTTCGAACTCTCTACACAATTGAGAATTTGTAGATCCAAAAATAATATCATCAACGTACACTTGGACAAATATCATTTCACCATTCACCTCTCTTTTGAATAAAGTCATATCGATGGTACCACGAGAGAAACCATTGCTTAGAAGATATTGTGTAAGGGTCTCATACCAGATTCTGGGTGCTTGATGAAGACCATACAGAGATTTATCAAGCTTAAACACTTTATCAGGAAAATCAGGATCTTCAAAACCTGGTGGTTGACACACATATATCTCCTCATCAATGTCTCCGTAGAGAAAAGCACACTTCACATCCATCTGATAAACTTTAAATTGTTTATGAGCAGCATGAGCAAGAAATATTCTGATTGCTTCAAGACGAGCAACTGGAGCAAAGACTTCTGTATAATCAATCCCTTCTTCTTGAGCAAAGCCTTGCACAACGAGTCTAGATTTGTTACGCACCACAACTCCTCGATCATCTGGTTTGTTCTTAAACACCCATTTTGTACCAATTGGATATTTGTTAGGAGGTAAATCAACTAAGGTCCAAACCTTAAGCTTTCTGAACTGTTGAAGTTCCAATTGCATAGACTCTACCCAACAAGGATCCTGTAGAGCAGCATGAACGTTCTTCGGGACAATTTGAGAGATGAAGCATGAGAAAAGAATTAGACCAGATTGACTTCGCGTGCGAACACCATCAGAGACAGATCCAATCACATTGTCAAGTGGATGATCTTTCAAAGTTTTGTAATCACTTGAAGAAGGAAAGATGGTTGAAGAAGTATCGCCCATAGCTGGTGAAAGATTAGATGAAGGTGAATCGATGATAGGTGTTGGATCAGGTAAAGGAGAAGATGTAGGAGGTAAAGAATCAGATGATGGTGCCGATCAGTCATTGGAGATGAAGAACTAACATCAGTTGAAACAGCATCATTTACTAACGTAGTGGATGGAACAGACGATGGAGATGATGAAATAATATTTGTTTGCATATTTGGAATGGATATATCATCATCAAAAACTGGCAGATTGAACGAATTGAACACAGTATCGGAGTCAAAGAACCATGCTGGTTCAGATCTAACTTCAGAAGGATTGGATTCCTGCCAATCAACATAGAACGACTCTTGAACGATACGTGTTCTTTTGTTATAAACCCGGTATGCCTTTTGTGAAGAAGAATAACCAACAAAGTAACACTCATCAGAAACAGCACCAAACTTTGTCTTTTGAGATTGAGTATTCAGAAGAGTGCAAGAACAACCAAATGGTCGAAAGAAATCAATTAGAGGCTTTCTCTTATGAAAAAGTTCATAAGGAGACTTCACTTTATCTTTCACAATTAACACCCGGTTTAGAACATAAGAAGCACAATTTACAGCTTCAGCCCAGAAAATAATGGGTAATGAAGATTCTATCAGCATTGTACGAGCAGCTTCCACGAGAGTGCGATTCTTTCGTTCGGCAATACCATTCTGCTGGGGTGTTATTGCAGCACTAAATTGTCTCACAATCCCTTTTTGAGCACAAAATGAATCGAGAATCTGATTTTTGAATTGAGTGCCGTTGTCACTTCTTAGTCCCAAAACTTTTCTCTTACTGATTGATTCGATAGAAAGAATTAATCTCTGCAATTCCTCTGCAACTTCGCCTTTGTGTGCAAGAAACCTCACCCATGAATATCTTGAGAAATCATCTGTAACAACAAGACAAAAAGATTTTTTAGCAATTGATTTAACACTAATTGGCCCAAATAAATCAGTATGTAACAACTCAAGAGGACAAGATATGCTATTTAGAAGTTTGGGCTTATGAGGTTTCTTATGTTGTTTCCCTTGGCACATGCCATGCATTTTTCATTAACAGAAAAATCTTTCGAAGGAAGTCCTCTAACAAGGTTGTTCTTTACTAATTTATTAATTATCTTAAAATTAACATGGCCTAAACGACGATGCCATAAGAGAGACTCAGAGGTTGATGCTTTTGAAAGAAGACAAGTTGCAGTAGCCTTTGATTCGCTTGAATTCATATCGAGAAGATACGTATCATGCTTCCTTGGAGCACGCATGAGAATCAAATCATCTGGAATGACAATCTCTGATTTTAAAAATAGACATTCATCAGATTTAAATAGAACAAGAATGTCTTTATCACAGATTTGAGAAACACTCAGAAGATTAAAAGACAATTCGGGAACATAGTTGACTTTTTCCAAAGTGAGAGAACCATTGGTAACTTCTCCTTGTCCAATCATTTTTCCACCCTTTTTATTACCAGCAAAAGCCACATATCCACCATCTATAATCCGATAGTTGGTCAACAAGTCCTTTAATCCCGTCATATGTTTGGAACACCCGCTATCAACATGCCATAAACTGTTTACAATCTTTGACGAGGACTCCTGAAAAGAATTAACAAATCAATTAGCCAGGAGTAATAGGAACCCAAAATTGAACAACTTTGCTTTTTAAAGAAGCAGATTTCTTACAGAAGAAATTATTAACCAATTTTGTCAATTTATTTCCAAAACAGTTCCTATTAGAGGATCCTTGAATCAAAGGACAATTTTTGACAAGATGATCCTCTTGACCACACCTGAAACAATAAGGTTTGAATCTAGGTCTATGATGTGATGAGGTAAAAATAGGATCAATAATAATCTCCTCATCACATTCAGACAAACTAGAATCAACATCACTGAATGTCTCATA
The DNA here is from genome assembly GCA_025215565.1 of Flaveria ramosissima. Lineage (NCBI taxonomy): Eukaryota > Viridiplantae > Streptophyta > Magnoliopsida > Asterales > Asteraceae > Flaveria > Flaveria ramosissima. The sequence continues at coordinate 16,678,840 of CM046044.1, read as the reverse complement.
CAACTCATGAGTTTGATGTTTATTTGAACAAGAATTTTTCTTTACAAAATTAGAACGAGATTCATCTGACATATCAGGAAAACTTGTACCACTAGTACTGGTGTCAGATGAAGAAGAAATACATTTCTCAGATGACATCATATTTAATGGTGTGAAAGATGGAATAGTTTGAGAAAAGAACTTTTCGAAACAATTAGTTTTAAGTTGCTCAGTTGTTTTTGGAGAAAGATCAGATGCATTACATTAATTATGAGAACAAAAATCATCACTACCATGATCTGAATTACAAGATGGAATAAAACTATCATGAGAACATGAGACATTCAAGTCTGTTACTTTTGAACTAGAAACAAAAACAGAATATAAACTAGACTTATGATCTAAAACAGACTGCTGATTTTCAGGTGTACTAGAACTAGTGCATCCAAGCCCACTAGTTGGTCCATAGTCTTAGTCTTCACGAATGTACTTAGAGTTATTCCCCACTAAACCTGCAGACATACTGTCAGTATCTGTTTTGATTAAATCATTAGAAGGATGAGGAACAGGCATAGGAGAATAACAGTATGTACTAGGTGGAGGATAAACCTGTACATTTTCATAACCCAAACCAGTTTTAATTCTTGCTCCCCGTTGAGATTTACAAAGAACATCATGTTTCATTTCAGAAATAGTCCATTTATCTAACTTTGACTGAAGTTTGCTTGCTTCAAATTCAGCAAGAGCAACCCTTTCAGTCAATGTATTAATCTCGACATTTCTTTCCAAAACGATTCTTTTTAAATGATCATTTTCTTTTAAAGCCTCATTTAATTTCACAAAATATTTTGATTCATTCATTTTATATTCATCATTAATTCGCTTTAAATCCTTTTCATTATCAATTAACAAACGGTTAGCCTTATAAATCCCAAATAACCTAATTTTACAAGCAGGTGAGCACATATCCTGTATTACCTCATATGGGAGTCCCATTACCATCCTTTCAGTAGCTAAAGCTTTGTCACACATGCATACTGGAGTACTTGATTTCTTTTCCTCAACAGTAGCAGCAACATCATCCTTCTCCTTTCCTATCTCATCTCTTGAATTTCTTTTCTCACTTAAGCCTGCATTTTCATCTTTCCCATATCCATCTGCCTTTTCTTCTTTCCCATTTACTAAAGACTCGTTTTCTCTTTTGAATTCCTTGAACAACACAAATCCATCTTCACCATCTACCTCTTCATTACTTTCCACAAACTCAGCAACTAGCGCGTGATTGATCTCAGTTCTTGTTTCTTCCACCTCTGCACTCCAGTCAAAGTTCGAAATCAAAGCCGACTCCTTTTTTAGATTCACTTCTTCCTTTTCTTTCTCTGCTGTCAATCTTGGTACTCTAGAGTTACTAGGATCTGTGACAATTGGTAATGGAAATTCACGTTTAAAATGTCCCAATTGTTTACAATTAAAGCACCTCAATTTTGACTTATCAAATCCCAGTTTTGAAGTAGATGATTAACCACCAAAGTTCTTTCGTCCTGTTCTTTCCATAAATCTCCGAGCTCTTAAAGTTAACATCGCCATTTGCCATTGAATATCAGTTTCTTCAAGATCATCAGGATCAACCTGATACATGTCCTCTATAGTCATTCCTTTACCTTTCAGTTCTCCAGCAACAAGAGCTTCATAGCTCTGAACAAACATTCCAAAAAGAGCCATTGTTTCTGATGGAATTGAAGTTTCAGTATTGACCTTAGAATTTCCCAAATCTTTTCCAACATGACTATTCCCACTCGAGAAATTACTTGTATTGCTCCCTCCTTGAATGGGATTTTGTATGTGAGAGTTTGCAGCGGATGACAACAAAGCAGCATTTTGAGAAAAACCAGATGTGGGCATCATAGTCTGGTTAAATTCCCTTCTTTTCATATCCAACTCAAAAGATTTCAACTTGTTAATGATATCCATTAACTTGTAATCTGTAAAACCTCTTTCTTGTTTAAGCATTCTCACTTGAAGACTCCACTGTGGTGGAAGAGAATCGAGAAGCCTATTAACTTGTTCACTGTTGGAAAGTCTTTCATCATATTTCTTTAAAGTGCTTGAGACGGTTAAGAAACGGTTTGTAAGATCTGTCAAACTCTCATTCTTGTATCCCACAAATGAATTGAACTCTTTTTCAGCCTGAATACTCTTATCTTTTACCAAATCTGCATTACCATCATAAAATTCACATAAAGCATCGTAAAGAGATTTAGCATTTTTATGCTCTGCAAAACGGTTGTGGATGTCTGGAGCTAAACAGAGAGATAGAGCACCAAAAGCCTTTTGATCACGATGAATCAATTTCAGATCTCTTTCAGTATAGGAAGATGGGTCCTTGTTCTGAGAAACAACATCACCAACAGTAACCGTTGGTATGTGAGGACCAGAAATAATCGATTCCCATTGATTATGATCAGTGTAGAAGAAGAAAGCTTTGAGACATCTCTTCCAATCTTCAAAATTATCTCCATTAATGAGTCTTGGAGGTCTATTATGAGCAGCACTTTCAAGATCAACAAGTGTGAGAGTAGTTAATTTCGACATTATAGTTTCGGCAGAAAGGTTTATAATTTCACTGACAAATTCACAGAAAAAGATGACTTGGATGATAATTTCGCTGAAGAATTACTTTCGCTGTCAATTTCGCTGAAGCTGACACTTTTGCTAGCAATTTCAGCAGCACTTTCGCTTGAACAGAGACACCACTGGCTTAGTTTCGCTGCTAACTTCGCACGAAACAAGCTTGAACTTTCGTTCAAAAATAAATTCGGCAGCAATTTCGCTTGTTGATTGTTCACAAACACTGATGAACTTTCATTCAAGGGATTAGTTTCGCAGAATCTCTAGAAAACAACTTCTGATGCAAGATAACTCATAATTTCACTGAAAGATGATGACAGTTTCGCTGTAAGAACACCAATTTCGCTGATCGATCTCAAAACCCTTTTTCACCTCAAAATCAATCTAAAATCATCCAAAACTCAATGAATTTGAGATCTGATGACTGTAGAATTTTCCTCAATCAAAAACGAGCATAATTCAATCAATTTCCATGTCAAAAACACCTTATAATCCAATGAAAATTGATTGAGACTAGATATTGAACAAAAACCACAAAAACTCAACAAATCAAGAGCACTAAGGCTCTGATACCATTTTGTTGGTCCATGTGATCGAAAAACAGTGCAATTGAAGTGATGAATTGCTCAATATCTAATATCCATGCTAAACAATAACAATTGAGAAGATAGAAGACAATTCTAGCACATATTTGATAACAAAATGAACAATAACAATCAATAACATGAAGCACAATAGTATTTCTGTGTAAAAACTGCTTAGAATAGGTAGCTTGCAACAATGATCCACGATTAGGGTTTTGCAAGCTTACCTTACAAAGAGAATTGACAAAAGTATATATAGCAGTTGTAGTTTCGCAGACAGTTTCGCTACCAGCGAAACTGTCATGCCGAAACTATAGTTTCGCCCGGCAGAACATAAGTTCTCCGGGTAAACTAGAACAACAAACTGTGAGCGAATGTATAGATTCGCTCACAGTTTTGCTGGACTGCCAAAACTACACAATACAAAGAACATACAAAAGGAAACTAACAAAAGTCCTATTACAAGTAAAGTAAACAACTATACTAAAGTGAGTCCAACCTATACATGATCTTCACATCCTTATACATTACAAAAAGGATAAAGTACATAAAGTAGAAAGTTACAGACTCAAGACCTCAATGTACAGTTACCAAAAGCATGGACCTTTTCACCAACTCATGTAAGTTGGTGACTTTACAGAGATGCAGCGGAAAAGGTGCTTTATGGAACAGTACATCAGATAAAGCATGTATACTAAAAGTCTTCGGAAGAAATCTATCTTCATAGGTTGAAGCTTCGGAAGACTTTGTCTCTGAGGCTTCGGAAAACTTCATGTTTGGCTTCGGAAGATATTGGTCTTGGCTTCGGAAGATTTTACACTTAGAGTATTTTCTAGTGCATTGTATAAAACTTCCGAAGCATTCTATACTTCAGTACTTAGTGCATGTTGCAGAGATACTTTGGATGTTTTGGGTTGCATCAGACTTAAGGAATCCTTACAGGTTGTATGACGAGAGAGCTGTGGTGGTGGTGGCTGAAGGTAGCAAGAAAGGGAGTGGTGATCAAAACTGGAATGGGAAGAGGTTTGGTCGGGGTGATGCCTTGACGGGTAACAAGAAGGAACGGGTGGACGACCGCCGTGTGGTCACATCGAGTGTGGGTTCGAAGAAGTGTGGTAGATGTGGAAAGGAGCATAGTGGGGAATGCAGGCTGGGGTCGAACTTGTGCTTCAAATGTGGGAAGGTGGGGCATGTAGCAAGGGACTGTCGTACGGTCCGGTGTTTTAACTATGGCGTGGAGGGCCACATGAGTAGGGATTGTAAGAAGCCGAGGGTTGAAGGTTCGGGGGTGCAGAAGACTGGAGGAGAATGACCAAAGGCGAGCGCCAGGGCGTTCACGATGACACATGAGGAGCCTAGGACGGACCCTGATGTTGTGTCCGGTACGTTTCTAGTGAACCAAACTTTAGCTTCTGTGTTATTCGATTCTGGTGCTAGTAAAAGTTTTATTTCTGCTGCTTTCTGTGCTAAGCTGCCTGTTAGTAGTAGAGGTGTTGATGCGCCCTTTGATGTAGAAACTGCCATAGGTAAGTCTACCCGGATTTTTGAGATGATAAAGGACTGTGATGTGGAACTAGAAGGTCATAAGTTTCCTGTTAGACCATTTGTGATGACCTTAGGTGGTTTCGATGTAGTTCTTGGGATGGATTGGTTAGCGGACTACGAGGCGAACATTGTGTGTCGCAAGAAAATGATTCGTCTGACAGCGCCTGACGGGAGTTCGGTAACTGTGTATGGGGATCGGGTCACGACGATTCCGAAAGGGATTTCAATGGCAGTGGCGGGAAAGTGTATGAGGCGTGGATGTAGTGCCTACTTGGCCTATGTAAAGGATGTGGATACGCCAACACCACAACTGTCTGAGGTACCGGTTGTGTGTGACTTTCCAGACGTGTTCCCAGAAGACTTACCAGGAGTGCCACCTGACCATGAGATCGAATTTCAGATTGATTTGATACCGGGTGCCCAACCTGTAGCTAAGGCACCGTATACGTTGGCTCCGACGGAGATGAAAGAGTTGATGGAGCAACTACAAGAGCTGCTTGATAAGGGGTTCATTAGACTGAGTATCTCTCCTTGGGGTGCTCCGGTCCTGTTTGTGAAGAAGAAAGATGGTAGTATGAGGATGTGTATTGACTACCGTGAGCTGAATAAGTTGACGATAAAGAACCGATACCCCTTATCGAGAATTGATGATTTGTTCGATCAACTTCAAGGTGCCAGTTGGTTTTCAAGGATAGACCTTCGATCGGGCTATCATCAGTTAAAGGTGAAAGAGCAGGATATCCCTAAAACAGCTTTTCGCACGCGTTATGGTCACTACGAGTTCCTCGTTATGTCTTTTGGTTTGACCAATGCACCAGCTGCTTTTATGGATCTAATGAATCGAGTGTGTCGGCCGATGTTGGATAAATCAGTGATCGTGTTTATTGATGATATCCTGATTTATTCGAAGAGCGAGATAGAGCATGCCGGTCACATTCGGGAGGTTCTGGAGACGTTGAGAAGGGAGAAGTTGTACGCCAAGTTCTCCAAGTGCGCGTTCTGGTTGCGCGAGGTTCAGTTCTTAGGTCATGTGGTGAATCCTGACGGGATTATGGTGGAACCGGCAAAGGTGGAGGCGGTGATGCAATGGAAGTCACCAAAGACGCCATCCGAGATTCGTAGCTTCTTGGGTTTGGCGGGCTACTACTGAAGATTCATTCAAGACTTCTCTAAGATCGCCTCTCCACTAACTAAGTTGACCCGGAAAGATGTGAAGTTTGTATGGGGTCAAGCTCAAGAGAAGGCGTTCGAGGAATTGAAGGCGGGATTGACTCAAGCTCTTGTTCTATCATTACCCGATGGAAGTGAAGATCTGGTGGTTTATTCTAATGCTTCCTACTCGGGGTTGGGATGTGTGTTAATGCAGAGAGGAAAGGTTATAGCCTATTCATCCCGACAGTTGAAGGTTCATGAGGTCAATTATCCTACTCATGAATTGGAGCTCGCAGCCGTGGTCTTTTCGTTAAAGATTTGGAGGCACTACATGTACGGGACGAAGTGCACCATATTCACGGACCACAAGAGCTTGAAGTACTTCTTTGAGCAGAAAGATTTGAACATGAGGCAGAGACGATGGTTGGAGCTTAAAATAAACTATGATTGCGAGATCCACTACCATCCGGGCAAAGCCAATGTAGTGGCGGATGCCCTTAGCCGAAAGGAGAGACCCGAGCCGATTCAGGTGAAAGCATTCTAGTTGATCATGACCTCGGATGTGATGAGGCAAGTCAAAGAGTTTCAAGATGAGGCATTGAAAGAAGATCGTCTTAACTCTGAAAGAATGAGAGGTCTGGTTGCGGAGTTGGGTGAAAACACGCTTGGTGTTAGAACCCGATTTGGACGAATGTGGATTCCTCGTTTTGGGGATCTACGGGTGACTATTATGGATGAAGCTCACAAGACTCGATACTCTATTCATCCCTGTGCCACAAAGATGTATCAAGACATGAAGAAAGATTATTGGTGGTCGGGTATGAAACGCGACGTGGTGCAGTATATGAGTAAATGCCTCACTTGTCTACAGGTGAAGGCCGAGCATCAGAAGCCGTATGGGAAGATCCAACCTTTGGATATATCAAAATGGAAGTGTGAGCACATCACCATGGATTTCATTACGAAGCTACCACGTACTCCGAAAGGGTATGATGTCATATGGGTGATAGTTGACCGTTTGACGAAAAGTGCTCACTTCTTGCCGATCCGCGAGACATATTCATCTGAGAGGTTGGCCGATCTATTCATCAAGGAAATTGTAACTCGTCATGGTGTGCTGGTCTCTATTATGTCTGATCGTGACACCCGGTTTACATCTAAATTTTGGAAGAAATTCCACGACGTGATGGGGACGAGGTTACATATCAGCACGGCTTATCACCTCCTGACAGATGGTCAGTCTGAAAGGACCATTCAGACGTTGGAGGATATGCTTCATGCTTGTGTTATCGATTTTGGAGGAAGTTGGGATGACCACTTACCGTTAGCGGAGTATTGGTATGCCTTCTTATGAGATGCTATACGGTAGGAGATGCAGAACATCCATGTGTTGGGGTGATATTGGTCACAAGGAGTTAGGAAGCGTCAAGGTAATCGAGGCTAAGACTGAGAAGCTTGAAAGGAGCCAGGCCTTCATGAAGGCAGCCAAAGATAGACAAAAGTCGTATGCTGATAAACGATGCAGACCTATTGAGTTCAGGTGGGTGAGCGGGTTATGTTGAAGGTTTCACCTTGGAAGGGTTATGTTCAGGATGCGGGGCAAGTTGAGCCCAATGTATATAGGGCCTTTCCGAATCATTGCTCGAGTAGGAGAGGTGGCCTATAGACTGGAGTTACCAGATGAGCTAAGTGGGATTCACCCGACATTCCACGTATCTCATCTGAGGAAATGTTTGGCGGACGAGGATATGATTGTTCCACTGGAGGATATCGAGGTAGATGAACGGCTCAATTATGTGAAGCAACCAGTGGCAATCATCGATCGAAAAGAGAAGAGGCTGAGGAATAAAGTGGTTCCTCTTGTGCATGTATAGTGGAAGCACAAGAAAGGATCCGAGTCAACGTGGGAGACTGAAGAAGAAATGAGGCAGCATTACCTACGTTTGTTCGAGGAATAACAAGTTTCGGGGACGAAACCTAAATAAAGGGGGTGGACTTGTAACACCCGGATATTTTCTTTGAAGCCGACGAAAGAAGAAAAAGAAATAAAGTCCAAAGTCGAGGGACCAAGCTTGCCAAAACGGGAGAAGGTTGAACGAGTAGGAGTATAAAAGGAAGAGGGCAGCCCCCACACTCACCAAAAATCAGTTGTAGAGAGAAGAGAGGAAAAAAAGGATTCCAAGCTTGGTTTTTGTGGATTCGAGCGTGAAAGTTGAAGTGTAGCGGGTTGGATCGAAGCTCTATTCGACGGGGTTGTTTGTGTGAGTTCTAGGACCCCTCTTTTACACGTTTTCAACTGATTTAGGGCTGGAACACATAGTAAAACCCGTTTTTCAAATGTGTGTGTTGAACCCGTGTGTATGTGTTTGTATGTGATGCGAATCGGTTTTGTTTTTGGGCTTGGGTGTGCTTGAATGGTGTTGTGGTATGTGTTTCTAAGGTTTAGGATGGTTGATTTGGGCTTAGAACGAGTTTGGGAGAGCTTGGAGGCCGAAAATGGCAGATTGGGTTCGGGATGAACTGCATTCTGCATCAGCTAGGGCTAGGCGACCGAATGGCATGCGACTGGAGGCCATACGGCCGAATGGCACGTGATTGAGGTCCATGCGCATGATTGCTATGCGACTGAGGTCCATACGCATGTATGTCATACGACTGAAGTTCATGCGCCTATAAGGTATGCGATTGAAGGTTATACGACTGAGGTCCATGTGCCTGGAGGCCATGTGACTGAGGTCCATACGCGTGAAGGGTATGCGTTTGAAGCCCATGCGCCTGAAGTCTTGCGACTGAAGGCCATACGCATGAAAGCTATGCGACTGAGAGTCCATACGTATAGGTATCCATTCGCCTATAGGTCCATCCGCATAGAGTCCATTCGCTTGATATCCATTCCCCTAAGTGTTCAGTCGCCTGGAAGGCCATGCGACTGGAGGGTGTCCATACGCCCAAGTAGGGTTCATACGCCTGAAAGAACATAGTTTATTTACTGACTTTCGGGAGAAGGTGCAGATGTAAGTTTTGACGTGGAAGGTTCCCGGTAGTTTATGTAAGTTGACTTTGGAGACCATAGAGGCTATGTTGGACATGATGATGATGATGTATGATGTTGTATGATTATGCATGATGTATGTTATTTATGTATGATGATGCTCTGTATGATGATGTTGACTGTGTATGTAGATGTTCCTTATTGCTATGTATGATTATTTTCCCTTGGCTCTACGTGGAATGTTAATGAACTAAATGAAAGTATTATGTAACGTAAAGTGGAAGATAATGAAAGAGGAACATGATGAATGAATGCATGCATTATAAAGGATGGAATGTAACAAAAGTCTTGCAAGCCTTGGATGTCGTGACACACCCCATTGTAAGGTGTTAGCCCAACAGTGTGCGGGTTAGCTACCCCAGAAGGATGCACATCGGGGTCCTTTTTTGTGATTGACCATTTGTATAGAACCATTGTTGCTTGCCTTCTGTACTCTGGCCATGAGGTGCTGTGCATCGTGATGGAAGGTCTATGATAGGCTTCGGCCTAATACCAACGGACAGAAGGGCATAGCGCATGACAATGGTATACCTGAATTTTTACCTTCGGTACTGTGGCCATGAGGTGTTGTGCACCGTGATGGAAGGTCTATGATAGGCTTCGGCCCAGTACCAACGGATGGAAGGGTAAAAGTTCATGGTTGTGACGAAAAGAAAAGATGTAATGATGAACAAACGAATGAAAGTAAGAAAGTAAAAATGAATGGAAGTTAATGGATGAATGATGAAGATAATAATGATATTATCTATGTGTACGTATGATGTATGATCACATGCAAAAGTAAAGAACGGTTATAATGAAAGAAAAGTATGTTTTATTATAAAACTAGAACTCACTCAGCAACGCTGACTTTTATGTGTTTCCAGTTGGCAGGTAATGATTGCTGAGGATGGCACGGGGCAGCTACTCAGCTCTTTTGGATGGCATTCTTTTGTTTAAATGTTTTTGCATTATAATGCAAACGAACGATGTTTTGAAATGAACGATTGTATTAACTTGCAAAAGCATATATAATGAAATGAGAGTTTATTTTGATGATTCCGCTGCGTTGTTTATGGAAGTTAAATGTAATTATAAGTTTTATGAGCAATGATTAACCAGCTGTGAGCGTCCCGGGAACGGGGCCTTACACTCCCCCTTTTTGGTAGAATCATCTTGAGAGGTAGATGAGCTAGAGGAAGAGGTCAGAGAAACTTGAATTGGTACATGCCTAACAGATCTCTCAGTTTGTGTCTCAGCTAGTTGATCCTTGAGATTTTCAATCTCAAGTTGCTGAGTGGCAGACCTATCTTCTAAAGTCTTACTTTGATTCAAGGTTTGAGACTTTAGAAAGTAGGTCTCTTATGATGAGTTGCATACTTCCCTCATCTTCATTAAAAGAATCACGGGGAGATGAGATAACATACCTTGTGTGTTATCTTCACCACCAGATGTGGTTTCTTGGCACCCTGGTTTCCTCTACGAGGTGATGTCTCTTTCAGAGTCATCAACAGGTAAAGTTGCCGCAGATTCAGTCATAGAGATTTACCACTGTCTTGAGAGTCAATGAGACACTCTCAGTAGTGGCAACTAAATCTACATGAGTCCCCTCCACATCAGTGGGACTCACCTCAGTTTGGCTTTTCTGATGGGGGCTGGAAGTCAGAGGTTTCTCTAGGCTCAGTTGATCTTTAGATGGGTGTTGTAGATCAACATCATGGCCTTAAAGGAACATGAAATCTTCTTCAAAACCGGTTAGTAGGTCAGTAAAAGATATGGAGGTTATTCCTAATGCCCGGGACCTTGATCAATATCTAGAGGCATAGCGCCTATGATTTGGCTGTCCCTTTTTTGTTGCTCAGTGGAGTATAGTGACTTACCTTGAGGGCTTACGGTTTGGGTTTGGGGCTCATGGGATTGAGACTGAGGAGACTCAATACCCATATTGAGGTCAAATGAGGAGGATGGTTGGACCTCAGACTGAGTGGGAGCCTATTTTTCACTCTAGTCTTGTGTGTTGAACAGGGAGAACTTGTTCAATCAGAGTAGATTGAACAAGGGTTCGCTTGGTACGTCTCTGATAAGTATACCTGTGGGGTTTACAGGGATGTCACCGGGAGCCATTGGCTCAATCATACCCAGAAGAAGTGTAGTATGTCTTCTAGTGAAGTTGGTGGACACCCTCTTTAGAATCTTAAAGATGCCCGGCCTCATGTGAGGGACAAGAAGAGTGGCTTCACAGATAAGCCTGTCACGGTCCAGCTCATAGTTGATGATGTGCTGAATAAACCTGGGATACATGTATAATGTTTCCCTTTGTAGGTTTCCTCTGAGATTATTCAGCACAAACTTTGAGTAGTTGAAGCGGAGGCCCTTTACCAACCCATGAACTAAGCATCCTAAATCATAGGGAATTTGATCACATCCCCCTAATTTGTTTGATAGATAGTGGAGCACAATGTGAAGAAGGAATTTCTAGTTGTAGGAAAAGTTGAATTTGTAGACGGTTGACCTGCTTACATATCCACCATATCCCATTTGGGCATATGTGTCCTCAAAATCAGTTTTGGGGAATTCCAGTAGGAGAGCCTTCATCATGAAGCTCTAAGTACTCCCTGATTGTTTGTTCAGATATGATTATCTCTTGCCCGCATACTCTTGACCTGCTAACCCTAACTCCATTTACACTGTTGGTTTGACCATTTGCCCAGAATTCGGACATATGGTTGGAGTAGACAGTAGGATTTACGGTGAGGGCGGTGTAGTAGGTGGATTGGGTCAGAAAGTGGATGATTTCAGAGAAGTCGGCATCCTTTAAAGAGTCAAGGAGCGTGACTTGGTTGTGCTGAGGATTTGAGGCCATTGTTGAAAAAGTTCAGGAAGAGTGAGGTAATTTGAGAGAGTAAAAGTGAAGATGAAGAAGACTTAGGTCTTGCAAATGGGTAAAAAGATTAAGGAGAGAGGTCGAAAGTATCTAAATGGGGTAAAATGGCGGATGGATAAAGTGAAATGATAGTTTGGGGTATGATTTGACAGGGGCGGTAAGGATAAGTCATTTAAATATTCCGACATCATTAAGAAAATCTTTACCTTTTTACAGAGTGGGGCCCAAAGATTTCCGTTACATAGTAAAGCTTTCTTCCGAGAGTATGAGTTTTCCGAATGTAATATCTTCCGAAGCCAAACTTACTTCCGAAGGTAAGATAATCCTACTTCCGAGAGTACGAAAGTCTTCCGAATGAAGAAGTTTTATCACTTCGGAAATAGATTTGATGAAACATCAAATATTCTTCCGAGGCTTAAAACTTTTCCAAAGATAATACAAACTTAGAAAAAGTTTCCTTCGGAAGATGCATAGAATATCTTCCGAGGGAAAGTTTCTCTTCGGAAGAACTCATCCTTAGCAAATTTGGAAGAAATACCTTTTGTAACTGGGCTTAGATTGTATGACATAGACAAAACACATATTGAAAAGGTTTTTCATAGGAAATAAGCTAGTCAATGTTTATCATCCCAATAGCTATGATCAGATATTTAAACCTTTGTTCATCAAATGCTTTGGTGAACAAATCAGCATATTGTTCATTTGAGTCAACTTTAACTAGTTTGATTAGATTTTTCTCATGAATATCTTTAATAAAATAATACCTGATGTCGATATGCTTTGTCTTGGAGTGCTTGACCGGATTTTCTTTAATGGAAATGGCACTCTTGTTGTTAATATGGATAGGAGTCTCCCTGAAATTGAAGCCATAATCTAACATCTTATTTTGAATCCACAGCAGCTGAGCACGACAACTAGCAACAACAATGTATTCAGCTTCAGTAGTTGATGTTGAGACACATGATTGCTTCTTGCATTGCCAGGAGATTATCCTTCCACCAAGAAATTGACATCCTCCTGATGTTGATTTCTTGTTGATATTGCAGCCACCATAGTCACTATCAGTGTAGCCATAAAGATTGAAATCTTGATTCCTAGGATACCAGAGACCCAACTTGGGAGCTCCTTTGAGGTATCTAAGGATTATCTTGGCAGCAACTAGGTGAGACACCTTTGGGGCAGCCTGATATCTTGCATAAATGCAGGTTGCAAACATAATATCAAGTCTACTTGCTGTGAGATACATTAGAGATCCAATAATTGTCCTATATTGATGCTGATTAGTATCCTCCCCCTCAGAGTCAGGACAACGATTGTGATTTTTGGGTATAGGTGTCTTTGCTGGCTTACAATCTTTCATTTCAAATCTTTCTAAAATGTCATTGACATATTTAGATTGATTGATAAATAACCCATCTTTCATCGCTTTACCAGAATTCCAAGGAAAAATTCTCAAATTTCTCCTTCATAATGTTTTCAAAGTCTTTACACATTTGGTCATTTGAGGAACCAAATATGATGTCATTAACATAGACTTGTACTAGCAAAATGTCTTTTCCTGACTTCCTTATGAATAATGTCTTATCAATGGTACCTCTGGTGTAACCATATTTCAGGAGAAACTGAGACAAGGTCTCATACCACAACCTAGGTGCTTGGTATAGCCCATAGAGAGCTTTATCCAATTTGCACATGTAGTTGGGATGTTGTGGGTCTTCAAATCCTAGAGGTTGGCATACATAGACTTCTCTATCTATATTCCCATATAGAAAAGCACACTTGACATCAAGCTGGTAAACTGTAAAATTCTTGGATGCTGCATAGGCAAGAAAGATCCTCACTGCCTCAAGTCTTGCAACAGGTGCAAAGATATCAGTGTAATCAATTCCTTCCTCTTGTGTGTACCCTTGAACAACCAGTCTTGTCTTGTTCTTGATAATCAAGCCTCTATCCTCCTTTTTGTTTCTGAATACCAATTTTGTGCCAATGGGTACTTGACGAGATGGTAGTGGACATAGGTTCCAAACCTTTTGTTTTTTTAATTGAAGCAACTCCTCTTGTATTGGTTCAACCCAACTACTAACCTTCAAGGCTTTTTCTATCTTCCATGGTTTCATCTGTGAAAAGAAGCATTAGTACAAATAGATATTCCCATTATGAGTTTGTCTCTTGTTCTCACTCCTTCAGAAACATCTCCAATGATGTTCTCAACTTGGTGAGTGTTGTGAATCCTGAGCCTAGGGATCACATCTAATTGTATGGAGAGATCTAGGTTGGAAAAGTTCTGCTCAAAATTTTGAACACTTGGACCAGCTGATGTCTCACATTCATTCAATGAGACTGGTTGAACGAAGGTGAGACACCATCAGTAGCATTTTGTTGTGGAGCATCATTAACAGTTGCCTATTCCTCTTGATTGATGCATCCATTAGCTTGGTGTTGTACAGTGTCTGAGTTGTCACTTGACGAGTTTTGAGGCTCACTTTATTGACAACTAGTTGAAGCTCCACTTGTTCCTGAGATAGTCATGCTTTCAGGCCTTCTATTTGTGTGAGCTTGATTTTCAGCAATTCTTAGAGAACTTGGAAGAGGTCTGGGTAACTCAAACAGTTGATCATCATCCAAATCAGTTTTAGTTCTTGTTCTAGCTGAAACATTCTCACAAGAAGGTTTATAACAGTTTGGAAACAATTCTAAGTCAAAGATATGGTTAGGACCATTTCCCCGAACACATGGAGTGTGCTCATTTACACCAATGTTAGATGATTCCTCAAATTGTTGATTTTTGATGTTGTAAACTCTATAATCAATAGAGTTGGAGGAATATCCAACAAAGATAGCATCATCCAACTCTTTAGCAAATTTTGTCAAATTGTCTTTTGTGTTAAATATGGTACACCTGCTGCCAAAGGACCTAAGAAAACCAATGAACGGTGGTCTCTTGTTCCATAGCTCATAAGGGGTTTTTCCATGGAGCTTAACTATAAGGAATATGTTCTGCACATAGAATGCAGTGCTGACTGCATTTGCCCAAAATGTCAGAGGCAGCTTTCAATCAACTAACATAGTCCTAGAAACCTCAATAAGTGTCCTATTTCTCCTCTCAACAATGCCGCTTTGTTAAGGAGTTTTGGGAGCACTATATTGTCTGGCAATCCCTTTTAAGTTATAGAATGAGTCAAGAATTTGATTCTTAAACTCAATCCCTTGATCACTTCTAGTAATTTTAACCTTGTGATCAATTTGATTTTCTATTTTAAGAATAAAAGACTTTAAATTTTCAGTAGTTTCATCTTTAGATCTTAAAAAGAATACCCATGTAAATCTAGTGAAATCATCAACAATCACAAGACAGTATGATTTCATTCCAATGCTCATTATACTTGTGGGACCAAATACATCTATGTGTAATAAGTGTAATGGAGTGGTGATAGAGTTAACTTCTTTGGATTTATGAGAGACCCTGTGTTGCTTTCCTTTCAGACTTGCAACACAGTTATCTTTGTAAAAAATTCCTTTTTAGGCACACCATGTACCAAGTTATTTTTAACCAAATTATTCATGGTTTTAAAATTAACATGACACATTTTTTATGCCATAGAGTTGACTCATCATTATTAGCTTTGGAAAGAAAGCATGATACTTCACCCAGTGAGGAAGCATTGTTCATATCAAGCTTGTACATATCCTTTTTCCTAGGTGATCTAAGAAGCACCAATTCCTGAGGAATTATCATCCCGGGTTTGAGGATAATACACTCATGTTCTGTGAAAAGCATTTGGTCCTTTTGATCACGGAATTGAGAAACACTTAAAAGATTATGTTCAAGCTGTTTGACAAAGTTTACTTTGTCGACCTTTAACTTACCATTGGATACACTACCTCTACCAGAAAATGTATCCTCTGGTTTCACCTCCAAACTAAACAGGACCTCCATCAAAATGTTGAAATTATTGAAGAATAGTTCTGTTCCCTGTCATGTGCCTGGAGCATCCACTGTCTACTATCCAAATATTTCCGTTTTTGTCATGTGAATGTCTTGCACATAAGGTGAAAAAGTTAGTTACTATTAGAAACCCAAGACTTGTTGGTCTTGGGCTCTTCCAATGTGGATGACATAATTGAACCAAAATGTATGCATGGGGGTTCAATTGTGGTGTGTGAAGAAGAGGTCTGGGCTGCAGCATCTTCTCTAATCTTCCATTCCATCCTTTGGTTGATCAGTGCAGATGAGCTTGATGAAGCTTGAGCAGCATGGCTTTCTTCCGAGGCTTCTTTCTTCTCGGAAGAGGCTTTCACCACCTTTTCTTCTAAAGCAGTCTTCTTCTTGGAAGGTTTCAAAGGAACTCTTTTGTTCTTTTGAATTTTCTTTGGCTTGTCTTCCGAAGCTATTTTCCTTTCGGAAGAGTGAGTTTCTTCCGAAAGCAATTTGGCTTTGGAAACAAGTTTTCCTTTTCTTAACACTTGAACCATGTGATAAGGTCCAAATGTGAAACCCTCCTTGGCTCATTCTTTCTTAACATTATTTGCATAATTTGTGCTTGCAGGATTGTAGTAACAATCTTTAGCCATGTGGTTGTGCAGACCACATATTATGCACTCAATGTTACTATTCATGGGGTGTGATGACTGTTGTTTCTTGCACTTCTTTTCATCTTCAACAGTCTTTTCTTTTAGTTTCTGATCCTTCAGCTGGATAGGAGTGATGGTACTACACCTTTTTCCTGGATTAGAAGTTCCAACCACTTGGAATCCAACTGAGATAAACACACCTTTATGCTTTGGGTCTATATTTAGCTTGGACTCAACCACTTTCTTGGCAGTTTTTTTGGCTGCCTTAGCTTTGTTTCTTCTGGCTTTGGTGGTCAGAGGTTGATCATCACTGGTGGGAATGGGTTTTTCTACTTGATCCTTCCCTGTAATGGTCTTCATAATTACATCATTCTTCTTCTCATGAGGTAGGGGGTCAGCAGATGGAACCTCTTGCTCTTTAGTACCACATCTTGGTTGTCTTACAAACTCATAAGAATATGGTGGAGCAATTTTATTGGTTTCCAACCCACCTTTGTTTTGATAATAGACCTTTGAGTGGGAGGATGATGCAAGAATGGTTTTGAAGTTATGCTCTTCAATAGCATACTTCTTTGCTTTAGCCTCAGCTATGACTAGCTGGGCTTGAGCATCAGTTAACTTGGAAATTAAATCTTTGATTTGAGCCCTATAATTGGAGTGTTCATGTTTTAAAGAGGATACAATTTTCTCTAACTCTTTAATTTTTATTTTATAGTTAGATTCTACCCTTTTAAAATCAGATTTTAAGATGTTTAAGGACTCAATATCAGATTTGATTTCCATGTTATAGTCCTGATACAGTTTGACTTTAGCAATACAAGCTGGAGTACAGAGATGTTCATATACCTTGCTATCATCTGTTCCAGCCATGAGTGCTTGAGCAGGTGTCAGGATCAGTGATCACAAGTTCGATGGATTAGAGTGTAATGCAGCGGAATAAGATCAAGAATTAGACAATTTGTAGCAAGAATTTGATATTTGTAAACAAATACGAGAGAATATATTTCTGTGATAAGGAATGTTTCAATTATACCAAATATTTCTGCTCAATCATTCACCTATTACAATAAGGTTGACACTCCTTATATAGAGTGCAATCACTGCTATTATCACGGGATAGTGACAACTGGCAGATCTATTACAAAAATAACTAACACTTAATAAACTACTGAAATGTTCACAACTACTGAGAACATATCAGAGTGCTAAGTACAAAATATAAAACTACTGATAAGAAACTACTGAAACTACAACGACTGAAGAACAAACTCGTCAGTCGTTTTACAAAACTACTGAAAAGAGAAAACATAAAACTACTGAAAGTAAACCGTCACAACTACTGAAGAAGTCCTCTTCAGCTGTTATGACAACGTCTGATACTTGGTCTTCAGTACTTGTGTCTTCAGACTTTGTCTTCAGCACTTGTGTTGTCAGACTTTGTCTTCAGCACTTGTGTCTTCAAACTTTGTCTTCAGCACTTGTGTTCAGACTTTGTCTTCAGCACTTGTGTTCAGACTTTGTCTTCAGCACTTGTTTCTTCAGACTGTCTTCAGCACTTGTCTTCAGACTTTGTCATCAGGTGTTCTCTTCAGCTGTTGTGGACTTCAGTAGTTGTTGTGACGTCTGTGGGACTTAAAGGTTTTTCTAATCCGGCTCATTGGTTCTTTTGGTCCAACAGCAGGGGTCACATCTTGCACCATGAAGCTCCAGTCAACTTCTTGAGCAACAGCACCAGTTTGTTGCTCAGTTGACTTTGTAGCAGCTTTATGTGTGACAGGATGTGTGGAGGCATGAGTGGCTCCTGGATTTGATTTTGGAGCTTTGCATTCCCTGGTAAAATGACCAAGTTGAATGCAGTTGTAGCACTTGGCTTTGTTTTGTCAAACCCAAATTTGCTGTTGGTTGGGTTTTGAGGGAACTGCCTTCCAGTTCTTTTAAAGAACTTCTTTGGTATACAAGTTAGCAGAGCTATTTGTTGGACAATGTCCATGTATTCAACATCATCTGGACTAAAGCATTCTAGATCATCAAATATTGGATCTAGAAAGGCTGGTGTAACCAAAACCACATCACTTAGACTATTTTGGTGCAACTAATAAAGGACTTCTAAAGCTAAGTGTGGAACTTCCGAAGGAAATGGAGTTCTTCCAAAGACAAGTGCAAGATCATCTTCTGAAGGAAAACTCCAACTTCCGAAGACAAAGTGTTCTCTTCCGAAGTTCAAGACTTAGAAGAAAACAAGAGTTCAACTTCCGAAGTATAAAGATATTAAGAAGTCCTCAAGCCTCGGAAGAAGTAGCCTCTTCCAAATTATAAGTGGCTTCGGAAGAACTTGTTCTTCCGAAGCCAATTAACCTTCGGAAGACACTACTATGAACCAGTGGACATAAGTATGGTCTCTCTGACACTCCGCTGCAGACATCTAATATACTGTTGGAGCTGGAAAAGATAGTCTATATTATCAACACAATGAAAGTCAACAAAAGTCAACATCATGGTCAAAGTCAACAAAAGTCAAACCCGACACGTTCAAGACGAGGAACCAAGACAAGACGTTGAAGATTTAAATGACTAGGAGTTTTATTGTAATAAATATATTTTGTGTGAACAAAATATATTTTACTTTCTTTGAGTCATGTTTTAGTCTAAATATATAGTCTAGGGGGTTATGTGTAAATATGGAAACTTAAACTAGACTATAAATAGCCTAATTGTAATTAGAATTAGGTTAATGGTTGCATGACCAATTGATTGAGGGATTGACTTGTAAACAATATTATTAGCAATCAATAGAGATCAAAGGGGTTTTATTGTGATTATCATTATTTTGATCTAATTCTTCATGATTTGATTCAAGTTTGATCATCCTGGATTTACAATTTGGTATCAGAGCCAATTTGGATCAAATTCACTGAAGATTTGAAGAATTTTAGAGAGAGAAGTTGAGGTTTTGGTTGTTTTTGTTCAATATCATGTTTTCATCAATTTCGGATCAAATTTGAGTGTTATTGATATGGAAATTGATTGAAGTTTGCTTGTTATTGGTTGGGAAAACTCTGTTAATCCTCAGGTTTCAAATCCATTGAGATTTGGGCGTTTTCAGATTGATTTCGTGTTGAAAAAGTTTTTCAGCTTCGTTCAGCGAAATTACCAGTTCATCCAGCGAAACTACGAGTTCTTCCAGCGAAACTACATCGGTTATCCTCATTGAAGTTGTTTTCTGCTGTCCTGCGAAACTAGTTTCATTGAACGAAAGTTCAACAGTGCTTGTGTGCATATTACAAGCGATATTGCTGCCGAAAGTATCATTGAACGAAAGTTCAAGCTTGTTTTGTGCGAACTTATTAGCAAAACTAAGCCATTTGTGACATTCGGCTAGCGAAACTGCTGCCGAAATTTCCAGCGAAACTACTGTCGGCTCAGCGAAACTAGAGTTCACAGCGAAACTAGCTCTGCGAAATTATAATTTCGGCGAAACTATCATTTCTTCAGCGAAATTTGAATGTTAAAGATGACTTTTTCCCCCTACTTGGGATTAATTGAGTTCATTCCGATAAAGAAATTTTCACTAATTTTGAAAGATTTCTAAAAAAAAAAAAAAAACAAGCTGACCTGTCAGCTTGACCCCAGTTGCTAAGATTTTCTAGCGTGACATTTACAAATAATATTTTTTCCCGGGGGAGAATTTTTCTAAATTTTTTTGGGAAAAATATTTTTGGGGCGTTTAATTGTTTAAACAAAATAAAAATAAAATGGCTTTTGCAGAACTGATTAAATCCTTCGAATCTGATGATCTCACAATTGCACAATGTCGGTTTGATAATTTTGCAGCTTTAAAGAATGAAACGATGTCTGATTTTGTTGACCGTTTTCTGTTGGTGACAAGTAATCTGAAGAAGTTTGATTCCCAATTGGGAAATCATGAACAAGTTCTAAGATTGCTTGATTCCCTCCCATTAGAATGGAGCTCACACGGCAAGTCGATTAAAAGAGATAGAGGTTTTCGGGATTACAAACTAATGGAGGTGATCAACAAACTGAAAGAAATGGAGTTGGATATCAAACGTCGTGAGTACTATGAAGCAACATATCTAACTCCAAAGATCACTTCAAACTTCAAAGAGAAACCAGAAGAGAGATCAGATTTTGGCACCAATTCTGACGGTTTACCGAAACCGGGAACTGAAGAGATAGAAGAGGAGCTTAAGCAGACATCAATGGGTAAAGGTGGAGCTGAGTTGAATGCTAAAGTTTGTGATGCTGAGAAGGAAGAGGAATGGAAGCGAAATACCAGAGTTTGCAACTGTGAGAAGGCTCTTACTGCTGAAAGAGTCATCTTGGATCTTCCATACGAGACAGTTCAGGATATGTGTTCTTCTGCTTGTAAAATTCGTTTATTTGATGTGTATAAAGCTAATAGGTTACTTTTAGATAACCAAAAGGAGTTAACCACCATAAACGCAGAACTTAAAAAGAATGAAGCCAAATATTTCATAAAATTAAATGAAGCTTTAAAAGAAAATGATCATTTAAAAAGAACTCTTCTTGAAAGAAATGTTGAAATTAATCTTTTAAATGAAAGAGTTACTTTGGCTGAATTTGAAACAAGCAAGCTTAAAACAAAGCTTGATAGATGGACCATATCTGGAATGAAACAGGAAGAGCTACTGTGTAAACAGAGGGGAGCTAGGATTAAAACGGGAGTGGGTTGTGGTGAAAATCCATACGTCTATCCTCCTCCTAGCACCCATTGT
Organism: Flaveria ramosissima; assembly: GCA_025215565.1. Lineage (NCBI taxonomy): Eukaryota > Viridiplantae > Streptophyta > Magnoliopsida > Asterales > Asteraceae > Flaveria > Flaveria ramosissima. Next base: position 16,657,711 of record CM046044.1, on the reverse strand, counting down.
TACTCTCCTATGCCTCAACCTCATCCATCTAATGATTTGATTGAAGCTGCAGAAACTAATAGTTTAAATGCAGGTTTAAGCAACGTTAATCTTAATGAGGTTAGAGACGTGCAGGATTCTCCTGTAGGTTTGGGATTTCTCAGGCAGGGGTCTGATAAGAAGATTAATGATGATTCTACCTCTGATGCTCCAACACCAATATCAGTTGCTTCTCCAACCTTCTTCAACAAATTCAAAACAGGTAACATTCCTTCGTTTGTTCCTGTCAGGTTTGTCAAAGAAGGAACAGTTGTTGAATCGTCAGGCAATCAAAATCCTATAACCGAAGCCGACACAATAGGAGGTGTCAATCAAGATCCTTTGGAAGCAGATCTGTGTATACGAGACTGGATAAGCTCAGATGATGAATTAAACACAGAGGAGCGTGTTGGTTCCTCACAGATCAAGATATCTCCTGACATTGTCAAGTCTCAAAAGCTTCCAAAAGCTGAATTAAGACCAATACGGATCTCGTCTCCAACTGCAAAACAACCCACTCAATCAGTGAAGATCTCATTCCCTGTTCAACATAGCAAATGCCAAAACAAGCAAGAATCTGCTACAAGCTCAAAGCAATCCTCATTCCCACCTGCATTACACGGTTCAGTCAAGCATCAAAAGCCATTCAAGGCTTGTTTTGAGTGTGGAAAAGAAGGTCATGTAGTAAAGAAATGTCCTCAAAGGTTTGCTAAGGATGGTAAAGGCAAAACGAATTGCTTCTCCAGCAGTAAGTCTACAAAGAATGTTCCAGATGGTAAAGGCAACACGGGTTGCTTCTCTGGATCAAGAGCTAAAAAGCACACATCTTTGAATGGTTGGATGAAAAACCCTCCATCCAAACCTTTTCATGTGAAACCGGTTTCACATGATACAAAGATGAAAATGACCAAAGCTTCAAAACCAATTTTTTTCCTTCTGGTCTTAAACAGAAAATGATTTCCAAATTTAATTCATTCAAATCCAAGTTAATTGAACCGAAACAAATTTGGCAAATTAAAAAGAAGGATACAGCAATCCCTGATTGTTTAAACGGTTGTGTGCAGAAGCTTGTTACTTATCTTGATGAAAAAGGAACTTCCAGGACTACGATGGCCTGGGTTCCCCTTTCTAACTAATTTGTTAATGAGTGCAGGAACAATTCAGGAGGACTGTTAGTAATCCGGTTTACTGACAGAGATTGTTCCTAATTCAAATTTGAGGCGGAACAAACAGGTTAAGGTCATGGTATTTTATCCACAATCTGGATTTTTATCTACACAATCACAGTTCTCACTTCACAATCACTGCATATTTCTTGAGCATTCATTTTTTATCATCATATCAGTGTAGTTTGGAAGAACTTCTTTGATAAATTTTTATTTTTGTACAGTTTTATAAAAAATTAAAAAAAAATAATAAAAAAATATAAAAAAATATAAAAAAATATAAAAAAAATAATAAATAAAAATAAAAAAAGGAAAAGTTTGCAAAAATAAAAATTTAGGGGGAGAGTATAAGTAAATAAAAATGAAAAGTGTACTGAGAACTTGATTCGAGATGATTGAGAAATGATTGTGTATCTTCTTGAAATGCTTGTTTTTGCATGACTTGCGTTTTAAAATGAGAAATGATAGTAACTGATGTTGTTATCTGATTTACATCTTATTTTTAATTGCAAATAAAAGAAAAACAATCAGATTTTTTAATGATATGCTTGGTAGACTCAGCCTGAAGAATAAAGTAGACAACAGTATGATGATTCAAATTAAAATATATGCTTAAGGATGTCTGGATTTACGCAATCATTTTGGCCTGCACAAAAACTGAGTCCCGACAAAAGTTGGATTGAGAATTGATCTTTCACCCACCATGATACAAATCATATATGTCATATCTTTGAGTCATGTCTGGTGTATTTATGTGTCTTGTGTTTGTGCTAATCTCCTCTGCTGTACGGAAGTACTGACCTGGAGTGATGATCTCCTCTGCTGTACGATAGTACTGACCTGGAGCTCTCATCGGCACATGATTAAATGGTCATCTCCTTTGTTATATGTGAGTATAGACCTGGAGCTCTCACCATTTTGGTCTAAGTTGTGTCAAATCATCTAAATGATGAATTCATCACAGAATGCAATATTCTGTCGATAATCACTTGCACACTAATGCACAAGCCTTGCTCTGTAAAGATCGTTACGAAATTCAAGAAATCCTGAGGTTGGGTGAGGGTTTTTGCCAAATGATTGTGGGGTCCTAGCATTCTAAAGCATTTAATCGAACCTTAACGAATCATCTTTTGCTTGTTGAAAAAGATAGGGTATGAGTTTAAGTGGACAAACATACCAGCAATCGTTATTGATCTATTTGACAATTTCAAAAATCATTCAAAGACTGTTATTAGATTCAGTTATCAGTGTGATCTCATTGCTTGTCGATGATTAAATTCATCTTTGTGCAAAAGTATATCTTGAGGATGTGATCTCATGATCGATTCAGTTCTCGGTTATAAAAAAAATTATAGATTAAAAAAAATGTTATAATAAATGTATATAATAAAAATAAAAAATATAATAAATTTTTAGTTCAAAATTTCTTTTAGGTCTTCCATATTATGCTGTTACAATTTTATCATTTTTCAAGCATTTCACAGAAATTGCGTACAAACGAACACGGATTCGCTTGTTTTTCACACACAGATAAACACGGGTTTATTTTGTGAAAATGAAATGATCTAATTAGAAATGTCGAGATTGTGTTTGAGAATGTGTTTCAGATTTTTGCTGTAAGTGATGGCCGATCATCAGTTGAGCAGTGTACCTGATCAGAGAACTTGTTCCTCAAGTTTGCAGAAGATACCGAGCTAGGAATCCTCCTCCGACATCTTCTGAAGCACTCGAGATTAGAGATTTGGGAAACATGTTCCAATATCCTTGTAAAGCTTGCACTCGAAAAGGGGGAGCATATAAATAGGGGGAGCTTATGAGATGAAAAATCTTTCTCATCAGATTCAGAAAGATTCAAATTGAAGATCTTTCTACTGTTGACTTCTCGGGGCTGAATTCGTATGAAGACGTTGATAATGATAGACTAAGGGGGAGTATTGTTGGAGCTAGAAAAGATAGTCTATATTATCAACACAATGAAAGTCAACAAAAGTCAACGTCATGGTCAAAGTCAACAAAAGTCAAACCCGACACGTTCAAGACGAGGAACCGAGACAAGACGTTGAAGATTTAAATGACTAGGAGTTTTATTGTAATAAATATATTTTGTGTGAACAAAATATATTTTACTTTCTTTGAGTCATGTTTTAGTCTAAATATATAGTCTAGGGGGTTATGTGTAAATATGGAAACTTAAACTAGACTATAAATAGCCTAATTGTAATTAGAATTAGGTTAATGGTTGCATGACCAATTGATTGAGAGATTGACTTGTAAACAATATTATTAGCAATCAATAGAGATCAAAGGGGTTTTATTGTGATTATCATTATTTTGATCTAATTCTTCATGATTTGATTCAAGTTTGATCATCCTGGATCTACATATACTGCATGGCATTTTCTCTAAAGGCCATGTAGTTGACCATACTTTATTCCATTGTCCAACTTTATCGGTTAGTACAGTTGCCATCTTTAGTTGGTGACAAAAGGTAAGTCATGGACATGTCATGACTACCTTATCTTAGATAATGCTTTTCCTTAGATACAATAACTCTAGCATTATAGTATTTGCTTTAGTCTTAGGTTTTCAGCTGGTATCAAAGTATATCCGGCTGTAGGATCTAGTATATATATGCAGGACCGTTTAAGGGCTTAAACACAATTTCAACACAACAACAAAATGAGGAGATTAACTAAACTTTAATCAAACAGTGAACTGGGTAACCAAAGGTGATACAAAGAACACAAGTAAAGCAAGAGACAGAACAAGAGAGAATGGGTTTTAAGGAGGCAGTATATTGCTTTCTCAAGTTCTTTTACAAGTGTTACAAAGCATAAAGAAAGATACAAGAACTTGGAATACTTATACTACAACCTACAGCCAGCTATACTTTGAAAGCCAGCTGGATACAATTGACTAGACACTAACAAAATCAATTGTAGGATCAAAAGGCATATCTGCCTTTTGACCTTGTGACTATGACATGCCATAGCTCACATCCTTATACATTACAAAAAGGATAAAGTACATAAAGTGGAAAGTTACAGACTCAATACCTCAATGTACAGTTACCAAAAGCAATGCCCTTTTCACCAACTCATGTAAGTTGGTGACTTTACAGAGATGCAGCGGAAAGGTGCTTTATGGAACAGTACATCAGATAAAGCATGTGTACTAAAAGTCTTCGGAAGAAATCTGTCTTCATAGGTTGAAGCTTCGGAAGACTTTGTCTCTGAAGCTTCGGAAGACTTCATGTTTGGCTTCGGAAGATATTGGTCTTGGCTTCGGAAGATTTTACACTTAGAGTATTTTCTAATGCTTTGTGTAAAACTTCCGAAGCATTCTTCAGTTCAGTACTTAGTGCATGTTGCTGAGACACTTAGGCTGTTTTGGGTTGCATCAGACTTCAGGAATCCTTTCAAACTCCCCCTAGGCTGATGCTACCAAAACACTTGGAAGATCTTCAAATGTTGGTAGTCTTCAGTACAATCAGGACCATTCCTTTCTTCATGAGATGGTCAGGATCATCAAGACTCTCATAGTATCTTCTCATCTCAAAGAGATCATGCAGAGGTAAGTTGATTATGTCTTGCCATGAGTAGACATTCTCAACACCTTGATCTCTGATAACATTCCATCTTTCTGGATTGGTAGAGTAAGTCCAGGACAAGATGGGTGTCTCACTAGTTAGAGGAGCCACTTGAATAGGAGTTGATTGGGCTGCCTCATCATGCACTTCCTCAGGTTGATCTGATTCAGCCTGAGGTGCAGAGGTAGATGACTTTGGCTTCTTCTTCTTAGTCTTTGGTTTAGAAGCCATCCTCTTCTTCCTCTTGGATGTCTTTAACTGAGAAGACTGGTCTGCAGCACCATGTTGATCATCAGTGTCTTTCTCAGTTGGGTGTTCCTCCCTCACAGGTTCAGAAGGAGAGGGAGTTTGACCCTGCCTAGGATCAGAAGATGAAGCTTGCTGAGGCTCAGCTGGAGGTGCTGGTTGAGGTGTCTCTGGTTGTTCAAACTTGACCTCCACTTCAGGTGGGACTTGACTTGGAAGAGAGTGCAAGTCAATGAGTTCTCCACTTTTAATCTTCTGCTTGATCACCCTAATATGCTCATCCATAGTGGATAGAGACATGGGGCCAAGTCTCCTTCCGGAGAATCCATACAGCTTCAAGAAGCTCACCATTCTTTGTCTGTCAGCAGACTTCTTTGCATTCTTTTGAATGATGGCTCTTGACTTTGCAGCTTCTTCCCTTAGCTTCCTTTTAGTTGTCTTTCTTTCCTTGACTAACTCAAGCTCAAGTTGCTTTAGATACTCGAACTCAATGAAGTCATAGGACAAGGGAAGAAGTGCATCTGCCTGATAGAAGCCTGTGGCACTCAGGTAGTTGATCATCTTGATCCTATCTTCTTCTTTATCTACCTGAGGTTCTTGTGGAGCCACATCTTCCTGTGCAGGACTTTCTTGAACTGGTGAGAGAGTGGGAGCATGCTTGTAAAGTCTTTTCTGTCTCTTCTCCTCTTTGAGTTGGAGAAGTATCATTGCATCCTCTTTCTCCTTCAACTCTCTTGACACTTCCCTGTCAGCCAGTTCATTTAACTCTTCTAAGGGGAGGGAGATGATTTCATCAATGTCATAGTTCCTGGTCTGTAAGTAGGTAATCCTGACTGCCCTTAACTCATCATCTTGAGTATTTGGTCTGGGAGCAGCCCTGATTGCAGCTTGCATGAAGCTAGATGACCCAGTAGAACTTTCTCCCCTTAGTCTCCTTTTCCTCTCTCTCTCTTCCTCCTCAATTTCCTCAGGAGTCATTATCCTTTTCCCTTTGTCACCAACAGACCTTTGTGACTCAGGGTGGATTGAGGCTTGGCCTTCATTGCTTGGAGTAGCTTCCATGCTCTGGCCAGAGAGAGGCTGAGAAACACCTTCACCAGCAGGTGTCTCAGATGGAGTTTGGACCTCAGCAGCAGTTGTTGATGATGAGACAGGGGTCTCAGGTTCTGTCACTGGGCCTTCAGTCAAGGTTTCCCCTATGAAACTAATCTTAGGGTCCACCTCAACATCCAGTTGACCGATGACATTGCCTGATTCCCTAAGTCTCCTTCTTAGAGTAAACTCTGCAAGGATCCTGTCTTGGATTCTTTGAGCCAGCCTGTCAGCTTGTCTTGAATTGCTTGGATTGACAAGTGGCAAGTTGACTAAATCCAGTCTTTCATAAAAGCTCAGGCTTTGGAATTGAAAAACTTCTTGTTGGCCTTGAACTCTTTGAAGTATAAGGGCTCTCCTGTCATCATCATACCTCCACCTTATGATGTGATTGCCAGTTCCTAGTGGTGGAGATGAGACAGCCCTTGGTATACCTTCCTCAAAGAGACTCCTGATGAGAGAGTCTATAGAGTCCACATTAATGTGAACTTGAGGAAGTTGCTGAGAATGCACAACAGCAAGTGAGGATGGTGAGTCCTCTATGTCCATTCTCTCTGAAGAACTCCCAGGTTCTGTGGTTGTAACAACTTTCTCCCCCTTTTTGGTAGCATCACCCACTTGCATAGGTGAGCTGGAGGATAAGTCAATCACTTCCACAGGTTCTTGTGTTCCTGGTTGAGCTCTCCTTAAAGGTCTCCCAGCTAGTTTTTCCTGCAGATATGAAATCTGGAGTTGCTGATCATTGACCCTGTTTTGCAGGGTAGTCACCTGAGATTCCAAGTGACTAACCTTAGAGACTAAATAGGTGCATGTTTTTGACAGTTTTTGCACCTTTAGTCTCAAATTCCCCTCATCTTCATCAGAAGATTCATTGGGGGATGAGATGATTGGACCAAAGTCCTCTCTCTCACCACCAGCTTGAGTTTCTTGGCTGCTGGTTTTCCTCTGCTCACTGGCAGCCTCAGTTGAGATGCCAATGGGCTGAGTTGCCATGGTTGAGGTCTTAATGATGTAATCACTTTCAAAAGTGAGAGCCTCTTCCATATGGACATCCTGAACAGGTTCAGAAGTGTCCACCTCAGTAATAGGTGACTGATGGGGGATAGACTGAGGAGAGTCAGAGGTACTCATCTCTCTTTGAGTAGGGGAGGAGAAGAGAGACTCATGGTACTCACTGAATCCTAAGTCTTCATCAGTGTAAAAGGATAGGTTGGGAATTGGTTGGTTGAGATCCAAAGGCTGGGGATGGTAGCTGTCCCCTGAAGGTTGTTCACTTGAGTGTTGAGACTCAGAGTGAAGGCTTAAGGTTGTTGGGCTAGTGAGCTCATCAGGGTGAGCTTGAGGAACCTCAGCCCTGATAGGTGAAGTAATGGGAGTGGTTTGCTCCTCAGGAGAAGTGGGAGCTCTAGTGTCCACTTCTTCCTGTAAGGTTGAGTATTTGGGGGCCTGCACAGACTCAATAGCCTGAGCAGGGGTTCGTTTGGATTTTCTTTGGTAGGTGAGGGTGATTTCTGGTCTTTTTAAGGGTAAGGACAAAAGAGGTGTGGGTTCAACACTAGCTTGTGTTGCTAGGTTGTCACCTTGAGCAATGAGCTCTAACATTTTTGGGACTAGGGCTGTTTCTACCCATGAGAAGCCTACAGTTGGCTTCTTCATTATTTTAAAGATGCCGGGCTTCATCTGTCCCAATTTAAGAATATTACTTGTTTCCCTCAACTGTGAGCCCAGTTCACAGTTGAGAATGTGTTGAACATATCTAGGAAACATGTAATACTCTAAGGAGTCTAAGTTTGCAAGTAAATTAGTATAAACAAATTGTGAATACCTGAACTTGACCCCCTGAACCATTCCATGAACTATAAAGGAGAGATCCTCAGGAATCTGGTCCCATCCACCATGCTTGTTTGACAAGCTGTGGATAACCACATGGAGCAGGAATTTCCATTGGGATGAGACCTTCCCTTTCCTAAAGGTCTTTACAGAGAAATCTCCCTCATAGCCCATCTGCTCAAAAGAATGATTAACAGCTTCTTTTGGGAAGGACACCTCACCTTCTTCATCATCCAGCTGAAGATGTTGGTTAATGATGGCCGGAGTGATGAAGATTGTCCTCCCTTGCACTGTGGCAGACAGTGCCTTCTCCCCATCCATAATGACCTCTTGGCAGGTCTTCCAGAATTCAAGCAAGTGATCCTCATATAGAGTAGGATCAATGGTCAGGGAGGTGAAGTAGTTTGACAGAGTCAAGAATTGGCAAATCTCTGAGAAACTTGCATCTTTCTCAGAGCTTAACAGAGCAACTTGATTATGTTGCCTGTGAAGTTGCATGGAGAAATCAGGGTTGTTTCTGCGGTTAAGGTTGGCCATTTCAGAAGCTTAAGGGTGAAGAAAGGTAGAAAGCAAAGGCGGTTTAGAGAATTAGGTTAGAGAAACAGTAGAATTGAGGAAGATAGTGGGAAAGAGGGGGAACCGTTGGGTATTTATATGAAAAGGGATTTGAACCAAAGTTAATGAAAGAGGATAAACTTTGAAATCCGGAAGTCGGTCCCACCTCTGAAAAGGTAGTTTACTTTTGCTCAAAAAGTAGTTTTCTTGGAATTCGAAAAGCTTCCGAAGTTTATTTGTCTTCGGAAGTTTTGATTGAAAAAGCTTCCGAAGCTAAAATGGCTTCGGAAGATTTTCCTGAGAGTCTTGAAGATTTATGCTTCGGAAGAGAAATAAACCCTTGAATGCTTTGTATAGGAATAAACAAAGCTTCCGAAGGTTAATTTTGCTTCGGAAGGAAAAGGTCCTTAAAAATAAATAAGTGTCTGAGATAAGAATTTTAAGCTTCGGAAGAAGTATCTTCCGAAGGTAAAATCTCTTAGACAGTTATGTATTTTGAAGACATGTTTTTCTTCCGAAGATAAAATTTTATCTTCCGAAGTATCAAAAATTTTCAAGAATCTAAGGAAAGTCTTCAAAAAGAATTTTACATCCAAAGAAAACATGAGCTTATGAAAGTGATGAACTAGACAACTTAGGACACACATATTTTAAGAAGAAATAATTAGAATTAGTTTTAAGAAAAAGTCTACTCAAAGTTAATCATCCCAATAGCTGATATCAGATACTTAAATCTCTGTTCATCAAAAGCTTTTGTGAACAGATCAGCATATTGTTCATCTGTATGAACTTTGACTAGTTTAATTAATCCTTTTTCATAGTTATCTCTTATTAAATGATACCTGATGTTGATGTGTTTGGTCCTTGAGTGCTGCACAGGGTTCTCAGTGATAGAGATAGCACTATTGTTGTCTATGTGGATAGGAGTCTCTTTGAAGTTAAATCCATAGTCCAGCATCTGATTTTGAATCCAAAGCACTTGAGCACAGCAGCTTGCAGCAGCAATGTATTCAGCCTCAGCAGTTGATGCAGACACACAGGATTGTTTCTTGCATTGCCATGAGACCACCCTTCCACCAAGGAATTGACATCCCCCAGATGTAGACTTTGCAGTCATATTGCAACCACCATAATCACTATCTGTATAGGCATACAGATTGAAATTTGGATTCTTTGGATACCATAGACCAAGTGTTGAAGCACCTTTGAGGTATCTTAAAATCCTTTTCACAGTGATTAAGTGAGACATCTTAGGGTTGGCTTGATATCTTGCACAAATACATGTAGCAAACATGATATCAGGCCTGCTAGCTGTAAGATACATAAGAGACCCAATCATAGCCCTGTATAAGTGCTCATCTACACACTCCCCCTCAAGATCTGGACCAAGGGAGTGGTTTCTGGCTATGGGTGTCTTAGCAATCTTACAATCAGTCATGTTGAACCTCTTGAGTATGTCTTGAACATACTTTGACTGACTTATGAAGATGCCATCTTCAACCTGCTTCACTTGAATTCCCAGAAAGAAGTTGAGTTCTCCCATTGAACTCATCTCAAATCTGTCTTTCATCAGCTTCTCAAAGTCTTTGCAGAGCTTTGGATTAGTTGAACCAAAGATGATGTCATCTACATATACTTGAACCAGCAATAAGTCATTTCCCTGTCCTTTGATGAAGAGAGTTCCATCTATAGTACCTCTCCTGTATCCATGCTTACAAAGATACTCAGATAGTGTCTCATACCACTTCCTGGGTGCCTGATGCAGCCCATAAAGAGCTTTGTCAAGCTTGCAGACATAATCAGGATGATCAGGGTCTACAAAACCAGGTGGCTGTTTGACATAAACCTCCTCATCAATCACTCCATATAAGAAAGCACACTTTACATCAAGTTGGTAGACCTTGAAGTTCTTGGATGCAGCAAATGCCAGGAATATCCTAACAGCTTCTAGTCTTGCTACAGGAGCAAAGACATCAGTGTAGTCAATCCCTTCTTCTTGTGTGTATCCTTGAACAACTAGTCTTGCCTTGTTCTTGATGATGATTCCTCTATCATCCTTCTTATTTCTAAAAACCCATTTGGTTCCAATGGTAGTCTTCCCATGAGGAAGAGGACAAAGGTTCCAAACTTTCTGCCTTTTGAATTGAAGCAGCTCTTGTTGCATAGCTTCAACCCAACTTCCATCCTTTAGAGCTTCATCAACTTTCTTGGGCTCTATCTGAGATAAGAAACAAGAGTGAAGACAAACATTTGCTTCATGGGTTTGTCCTCTTGTTCTTACCCCTGTGACAACATCTCCAATGATGTTTGTGGTGGGGTGAGACTTGTGGATCCTTAGCTGAGGGATCACAGCAAGTTGTTGAGAAAGATCCAAATTTGAGAAATTTAGATCTGGTCTGGAAGATTCACCCTCCACATTATCACACTTATCAAGATTAACTTGATCCAATGAGTGTGAGACATCATTGATGTTGTCATCTATGGTATGGTTATTAGCATCAAGAAATTCCTGATCACTATCACCATCACCATTGTTGTCTTCTACAAGTGAGGTGTCTTTATCTGGTTGAGAGGCCTCTGAGCTGGAATTTGAAGGCATGCCAGATGTATCAGCTGAATTTGTCATTGTTGTGCTGATAGAAACCTCATTTGCTGAAGTAGTTCCAACTGGAGCTGAAGATGTATGAGTTGAAGGTCTTCCTAGCTCAAATCTTGGATCAGGATCACCTGTATTTAATTTTCTGCAGATCCTGAAACATGCTCACAAGATTTGTTAAAACAGTTGGTAACTAAATCAAGATCAAACAGCCAATCCGGACCAGAACCAGCCACACAAGGAGTGTGCTCATTGAAAGTCACATTGGCTGACTCCTCAACAATTCTAGTTCTGAGATTGTATACTCTATAAGCTTTAGCTTGGGAAGAGTATCCAATGAAATGTCCATCATCTGATTTCTCAGCAAACTTGGCAATTTGATCTTTGGTATTCAAGATGGTGCAGGGACATCCAAATGACCTGAGAAAACCAATGAAAGGTTTCCTCTTGTGCCAAAGTTCATAAGGAGTCTTACCATGTGTCTTAACTACTAAAACTCTGTTTTGCACATAGCAAGCAGTATTAACTGCCTCTGCCCAGAAGGTGATAGGCAGTTTAGAGTCAGACAACATAGTTCTTGCAGCTTCAATAAGTGTCCTGTTTCTCCTCTCAGCAACTCCGTTTTGCTGAGGAGTCCTGGGAGCACTATATTGTCTTGTAATACCTTTTTCATCACAAAATGTATCAAGGATTTGGTTCTTGAATTCAGTTCCTTGATCACATCTTATGGTTTTGACCTTGTGATCACATTGATTCTCAACTTTTAAGATGAAATTCTTCAGAATCTCAGGGGTTTCATCCTTAGTTCTAAGGAAGAAGACCCAAGTGAATCTTGTAAAATCATCTGTGATCACCAGACAGTAAGAGGTCCTTCCTAAACTCATTACACTGGTGGGGCCAAAGAGATCCATATGTAACAAGTGTAGGGGAGTAGTGATGGAGTTCTTTTCCTTAGGCTTGTGAGATACCTTGTGTTGCTTCCCTTTCAGGCATGCAACACAATGATCATCACTAGTAAACTCTTTCTTTGGCATTCCAGTTACCAGATCATGTTTAATTAATTTATTCATGTTCTTAAAGTTTACATGGCACATTCTTTTATGCCATAGGAAAGACTCATCACTATTTGCTTTAGATAGAAAGCATGAAACTTCTCCAGAGGGAGATGTTTCTTGCAAATCCATCTTGTACATGTTCCCTTTCCTGGGGGCTCTGAGCAGGATATGCTCATGAGGAATGACCACACCAGGCTTGAGAACAATGCACTCATGCTCAGTAAAGAGCATGTTATGACTCTGATCACAAAATTGGGATACACTCAGAAGATTGTACCCAAGCTCCTTAACAAAGTTTACCTTCTCAATGCTGAGCTTACCATTTGTGACCTTGCCCCTTCCAGAAATGTAACCACCTTCATCTCCTCCAAAAGCAACTGGTCCTCCATCAATTCTCAAAATTGCCTGTCATGTGCCTGGAACAGCCACTGTCAATTATCCAGACATTCCTGTTTGTCTTGAGCTGTTCCTGCACAAAGAGAATGATTAGTTACATTTGGAAACCCAAGCCTTACTTGTCTTGGGCTCATTAAGTGTAATAGAAGGTAATGCAACAGTAATAGATCCTATGGTTGTACTATGGGGATCTTCAGCTGTTGTTGATGGAGAAACTCAGTCATTTGGTCTTTCTTAGACTTCCACACCACCTTTGGAGTCTTGGACTTGACCTTCAAAACCTTAGAAGCTTTTGGAACTTCACAAGTTTTGATGACTGATCCTTCGGAAGAATCTACAGTCACTGCAGCAGACTTCAGTGCTTCGGAAGAACTCCTTTCTTCCGAGACCAACTTTGCTTCCGAAGGTAATTTTCCATTTACCTTCTTCTTTGATTTGGAGCTTCCGAAGGAAACAGACTTTCCTTCCGAAGCTTGAGACTTCTTGAGACTCTTTGAAGTCTTTGTTTTGGTCATGTGGACAGTACTTTTAGGATTGTATGGGCAATCCTTAGCAATGTGAGAAGTACTTTCACACATAACACACAACATTTTCTTCTTCAAAGAAGTCTCCTTTTGAGAGCAAGACTGGCTTTGGTCACATCCCTTCTCCACCTTCATCTTGGTAGATGCTGAGACAGTTCCTTTGGGCTGTGAACTGTTCTTGGAGTTTGATGGTCCAGGCTGTGCAGCAGTGGTACACAGCAGCTCAGTCTTCTTCTTTGCACTGAGATGATTTGAACAAGAACCATGACTCTTAGCTGAGGAGTCTTGGTTGATGTCTTCAGTCCTTACTACTTTGAAACCTGCAGAGATAAAAACTTGTTTCTGCTTAGCATCAAAAGTAGCCTTGATTTCTTGAGCCTTCTTTGCTTTCCTTTTGCTCTTCCTGATCAAGTTCTTTCTCTTGGACTTGGTCATCACAGTTGATTTCTTCTCCTCAGAAGGATAGTGGCCCTTGGAAGAATCCTCTTCTTCACTCTTCTCAGAGGAATTCTTCACTATCACTTCTTCATCATCCTCACTTACAGGATCTATGAGAGGAAGCTCATCTTCACAAGTTCCACACCTAGGAGATCTTACAGACAAGATTGTGTGTGGAGGAGCTATCTCATTTGATCCCAGTCCCTGTCTATTTTGATAACAAACCTTGTTGTGCAGGGATGAGGATATCATGTTCTTGAAGGTCTCTTCTTCAAGAACACTCTTCTCTGCCTTGGCTTTGCTGATCACAAGCTCAGCCTGGCACTCAGTCAACTTAGTGATGAGATCTTGGATCTGAGTTCTAAAATCTGTATGTTCATGTTTTAGTACTGAAATGGTTTTCTCCAAGTCCTCTATCTTTAACTTGTAATCATTTTCAGACTTTCTAAAATCAGATTTTAATATGTTTAATGACTCAAGATCAGATCTCATCTCTAGGTTGTAGGACCTGTATCTATTTACTTTAGCAATGCATTCAGGGGAGCAAAGATGTTCCAATACCTTGGCTTCATCATGGTCAGCCATCAGTGCTTGGTTTGGAGAAGCATCCTCCACCTGAAAACTCCAGTCAAAGCCTCCCTCTTCAACAGCAACAGCAGCATGTTGCTTTGTCTTCTCAGCTTGAGGGGCTTTGTCAGTGTAGTTTGGTCTGGGTTGTGTTTGGCCCCCATTTGCTTTAGGTGCCTTACACTCCCTAGCAAAGTGACCCATAAGGTTACAGTTGTAACACTTAACTTTGCTTTTATCCAGCCCAAACTTACCACTGGTAGCATTGCTTGGAAATCTTCTTCCTGTCCTCTTGTAGAACTTCTTGGCTCTGTGAGTGAGGAGAGCCATCTGCTGAACTATCTCCATGTATTCCAGGTCATCTGGATGGATACAGTCCAGGTCTTCAAGAGTGAAAGATAATTCCCACAGCTTTCATCTGCAGACACAAAGGCTTGAGAAGAACTTGTCTCTTGGAATGGGCTTCCTTGAGTAAAGTTCTCCCTTGGTGTCTCCGGGAAGGTGATGAAAGGACCCTTTTGTGAGTTGTCAGGGTAGCATATGAGATGATGTTGGGGTTCTATGCTGTCCCTTTCAACCACATGAAGGGCTGAACCCATTTGATTGTTGGAGTTGCCAGATGAACCTTGCATGTTCATCTCCATCTGGTATCCACTGAGAATCCCATACAACTCTGTAAGAGTAAGAGTCTTAAGGTTCTCAGTCCTCTTGATCACCACACAATAGTGTGTCCATTGCCTAGGAAGTGAGGACATGAACTTCCTTACAATGTCCCTGTTCTCAAGAGGAACTCCTCCATCCACTAGGGTATCCACAATCTCAACATACCTGAAGTATTGTTGAGTCATGGTTTCACCTGCTTTGAAGGTGAAATTCTCAAACTGCTGCTTCAGAAGATCTTTCTTGTTCTCCTTGGCTTCAGAGGAGCCTTCATACATCAGCTTCAGTGCATCCCACAGCTGTTTGGCTGTCTTGCACTTCTTAAAACCTCTGTATACAGAGTTTGGGAGAGCAGTCTGAAGAGCAGTCATGGCCTTCCTGTCAATCTCTACTCTTTTTCTATCTTCATCTGAGTAGTTGGCCACATCTTTAGGAATCATACCAGCACCAGTAGCAGAGGGGGTGCTGGGTATGAAAGGTCCATTCTCAACAGATTCCCACATTCTTGAATCAAGAGACCTGATGAAGCCATCCATCCTCATGCACCAGGTGTCAAAATCATCAAGAGTGATCAGTGGGGATTTGTTCATGGTTCCAGTCTCCATATCACTCTTTGAGATGGAAGCCATTTGAAGAGTTTAGCTTTTGTGTGTGTGAGGGATCTTAAGATGGTTAGATCTTATATCAAGAGCCTGGAAAGCTCTGATACCAATTGCAGGACCGTTTAAGGGCTTAAACACAATTTCAACACAACAACAAATGAGGAGATTAACTAAACTTTAATCAAACAGTGAACTGGGTAACCAAAGGTGATACAAAGAACACAAGTAAAGCAAGAGACAGAACAAGAGAGAATGGGTTTCAAGGAGGCAGTATATTGCTTTCTCAAGTTCTTTTACAAGTGTTACAAAGCATAAAGAAAGATACAAGAACTTGGAATACTTATACTACAACCTACAGCCGGCTATACTTTGAAAGCCAGCTGGATACAATTGACTAGACACTAACAAAATCAATTGTAGATCAAAAGGCATATCTGCCTTTTGACCTTGTGACTATGACATGCCATAGCTCACATCCTTATACATTACAAAAAGGATAAAGTACATAAAGTGGAAAGTTACAGACTCAAGACCTCAATGTACAGTTACCAAAAGCAATGCCCTTTTCACCAACTCATGTAAGTTGGTGACTTTACAGAGATGCAGCGGAAAGGTGCTTTATGGAACAGTACATCAGATAAAGCATGTGTACTAAAAGTCTTTGGAAGAAATCTGTCTTCATAGGTTGAAGCTTCGGAAGACTTTGTCTCTGAAGCTTCGGAAGACTTCATGTTTGGCTTCGGAAGATATTGGTCTTGGCTTCGGAAGATTTTACACTTTGAGTATTTTCTAATGCTTTGTGTAAAACTTCCGAAGCATTCTTCACTTCAGTACTTAGTGCATGTTGCTGAGACACTTAGGCTGTTTTGGGTTGCATTAGACTTCAGGAATCCTTACAATATAGTTTCTCATTGTAACTCATGTAATATGCTTGTAAGAGTCTTGTCATACTTTGAGTTGAGAAGTAATATATACTAAGTGTCAAGTGACAAAACCGAACCTGCAATTGGTATTAGTGCTTTTTAGGCTCTTGATTATGAGATCTTACCATCCAAATCAACCTGTTTTTCACTCCTCCCTACACCACACTCAAAATGACCCTCAACCAAAAGTAGAAAGTAGAGATGGGGACGATGACTAAAGCACCCATCATCACCCCTGAAAACTTTAGATCATGGAGCAGATGCATGGAAGGCTTCATCAGGTATCAAGACAACAAAATGTGGAAATCTATTGTTAATGGCCCTTACAAACTAAAGGTGGCAGCACCAGGTGGAAATGATGCCATGATAGAGAAGGCTGTTGAAGACTACTCTGATGAAGACCAGAAGAAGCTGGACATTGACAGTAATGCCATGACGGTTTTAATGGCTGGTATACCCAACTCTATCATGGTGGGGTTTGAGCATTACAAGTCAGCTAAAGAAATGTTTGATGCACTTGCTCATATGTACTCCAGCTCCAATGACTCCAAGAAGGATTCCCTGAAGCAAAAATTCGAGAACTTCACTTATATTGCTAGAGAGACCCTCAGCCAGCAATACTTTAGGTATATGGAACTTATTTCCTCCCTTCAGTCTGTGGGAATTGCCCTTGAACTAAGAGATCTCACAAGAAAGTTCATGAGTGCACTCCCAAATGAGTGGACATTCTACTGTGTCTCTATCAAGAGGAAAGAAAATCTGAACAACCTCACCATGACTGAACTTTATGTCATCCTTGATGGATACCGTTTAGAGATGGAGAACAAGAGAGGCCATCAGACAAGCAGACCCTTGAGTTTTCCTGCTAGCAACGCTTTAATGGTTGTTGAAGGCTCAGGACCCTCCCAACCTCAATAGTACCTGACATACACCCAGCAGCCATCCTGTTCTTCTAGGCCATACATTACATTCCCTGAGACTCTAAGGTCTCAACAGGCTCAGCAAAGTTCTTTTTCAGGACAGATGTGCCTTTGTCTCAGGAAATGGACAGTCTAGTGACTATCAGTATTACTTTGATGATCTAGAGTGTTTCAGTAGGGGTGTTCAAAAATATTCAAATCCTAGAATCCGATCCGAAAATCCAAATCCGCAATATCCGAATTCGGATAGCGATTTTCAAAAGTTTCGTATATTCAGATATCCGATTATCCGGAAACTAAAAAATATTTTTTTTTGAATTTTAGATATATTTTTGCTTTAGGTTGAGATTTTTTAGTGTATATTGTAACTTTTATGATATGAGTTGGTTTTTTATGTTATTTTTATAATATTATATGTTTAATTATTGTAAAAAAGGAAAAAATAAAAAAAT
Source organism: Flaveria ramosissima (assembly GCA_025215565.1). NCBI lineage: Eukaryota > Viridiplantae > Streptophyta > Magnoliopsida > Asterales > Asteraceae > Flaveria > Flaveria ramosissima. Next base: position 16,640,082 of record CM046044.1, on the reverse strand, counting down.
AAAAAAAAATAAAAAATGAATTTCGGATATCCGAATCACTATCCGAAATTTTCGGATATCCGACTTTGAACACCCCTATGTTTCAGCCCAGATGATGTGGAGTATGTGGACATATTCCAATAGACGGCTCAGTTAACCTATAGAGTGAAGAAGTTCTTCAAGAGAACTGGAAGGCAATTTCCCCAGAACCCAACCAACAGCGAGTTTGGGTTTGACAAGACAAAGACCAAATGTTACAACTGTAACCAACTTGGTCACTTTGCAAGGGAATGCAAGGCTCCCAAGTCAAATCTGGGAACCCCACAGGCCTCCACACATCCCTCTATACCAAAGGCTACCGGAAAGTCAACTGAGACAGCTGCTATGGCTCAAGAAGTTGACTGGAGCTTCATGGTACAGGATGTGACTCTTGCTCAAGCACTCATGGCTGGAACAAATGACAACAAGGTATATGAACATCTCTGTACTCCAGCTTGTATTGCTAAGGTTAAGTTATATCAAGACTACAATATGGAAATTAAATCTGATATTGAGTATTTAAATTTTTTTAAAATCTGATTTTAAAAGGGCTGAATCTGACTATCAAAAGAAAATTGAAGAGTTAGAGAAAACTGTGTCCTTGTTAAAATATGAACATACAAACTTTCAAGACTCAAATCAAGGATTTAATATCCAAATTGTCTGAGGCTCAAGCCAGGAAGCATGTCATTTCTAAGCAAACTTCCAAGCCATTCTTGCATCATCCTCTCACTCAAAATTTTGTTACCAAAACAAAGGTGGGTTGGGAACCAATGAAATTGCTCCATCACATTCTTATGAGTCTATTAGACAACCAAGGTGTGGTACTGAAGAGCAAGAGGTTCCATCTGCTTACCCACCTTCATATGAGTCAAAGAGTGATGCAACTATGGAGACCATCACAGGGAAGAACCAGGTAATTTTACCCACTCCTACTAGTGATGATCAACCCCTGGCCACCAAAGCTAAAAGAAGTAGAGCTAAGGCAGCAAGAAAAACTGCTAAGAAAGTGGTTGAGTCCAAGCTGAAGAGAAAGATTGCTGATGAAGAAAAGAAGAACAAGAAATAGCAATCCTCAAGTTCCCAGAAGGTTAACATTGCCTGCATAATGTGTGGTCTGCAAAACCACATGGCCAAAAATTGTTACCACAATCCTGCTAGCACACATTATGCAAACAATGTTAAAAGAAAAGGAGTCAGGAAAGGATTCTCATTTGGACCTTATCAAATGGTTCAAGTGATGAAAAAGGGGAAGCTTGTTTCCGAAGCAAGGTTGCTTTCGGAAGAAAGTCCTTCTTCCGGAGGGAAAATGGCTTCGGAAGTTAAAGCTATCAAGACTCAAAAGAACAAAAGAGTCCCCTTGAAGCCATCCTAGAAGAAGACTGCTTCGGAAGAAAAGGTGGTGAAGGTTTCTTCCGAAAGGAAAGAAGCTTCGGAAGAATGCCAAGCTGCACAAGCTTCAACAAGCTCATCTTCTATGATCAACCAAGGGATGGAATGGAAGATCAAGGAAGATGTTTCAGTCCAAACCTCTTCTTCAAAGACATCCATTAAAACCCCCATGCATAAACTTTGGTTCAATTATGTCACTATCATTGGAAGAACCCAAGACCAACAAGGCTTGGGTTTCCAATCAAAACTAATCATCTCATCTTATGTGCAGGGACATCCATATGACAAGAATAACAATGTATGGATTATGGATAATGGATGCTCAGGCACATGACAGGAAACAGATCTCTCTTTCAACAATTTCAACATTTTGATGGAGGTCCTATCCAGTTTGGATGTAAGGCCAGAGGATATATTTCTGGCAGAGGGAGTATATCCAATGGTAATTTAACAGTTGACAAAGTACACTTTGTCAAACAGCTTGAAACAACCTGTTAAGTGTTTCTCAGTTTTGTAATCAAAAGCATCAAATGCTCTTCACAGAACATGAGTGCATTATCCTCAAACCCGGGATGACAATTCCTCAAGAATTAGTGCTTCTTAGATCTCCCAGGAAAGGGGATATGTACAAGCTTGATATGAACAATGCTTCCCCACTGGGTGAAGTATCATGCTTTCTTTTCAAAGCTGATGGTGATGAGTCAACACTATGGCATAAATAAATGTGTCATGTGAATTTTAAAACAATGAATAAATTGGCTAAAAATAACTTGGTACATGGTTTGCCTAAAAAGGAATTTTTCTGCAAAGATAACTGTGTTGTATGCCTGAAAGGGAAGCAACATTGGGCATCTCATAAATCCAAAGTTGTTAACTCTATCACCACTCCATTACACTTATTGCACATGGATCTATTTGGTCCCACAAGTATTATGAGCATTGGAATGAAATCATATTGCCTTGTGATTGTTGATGATTTTACAAGATTTACATGGGTATTCTTTTTAAGAACTAAAGATTAAACTGCTGAATTTTAAAATCTTTTATTCTTAAAATAGAAAATCAAATTGTTCCAAGGTGAAAATAATTAGACGTGATCAAGGGACTGAGTTTAAGAATCAAGTTCTTGACTTATTCTGTAACTCAAAAGGGATTGCCAGACAATATAGTGCTCCTACAACTCCTCAACAAAATGGTGTTGCTGAGAGGAGGAACATGACACTTATTGAGGCTGCTCGGATCATGTTAGTTGATTCAAAGCTGCCTCTAACATTCTGGGCAGAGGTAGTCAGCACTGCATGCTATGTGCAGAACAGGGTTCTTATAGTTAAGCCACATGGAAAAACCCCCTTATGAGCTATAGAACAAGAGGCCACCGTTCATTGGCTTTCTAAGGTCCTTTGGCAGCAGGTGTACCATACTTAACACAAAGGACAATTTGGCAAAATTTGCTGAAAAGTCGGATGATGCTATCTTTGTTGGATATTCCTCTAACTCTAAAGCTTATAGAGTTTATAACATCAAAAATCAACAATTTGAGGAATCTTTCAACATTGTCGTTAATGAGCACACTCCTGTGTTAGGGGGAATGGCCCTGATCATATCTTTGATTTAGAATTGTTTCCAAACTAATCTAAACCTACTTGTGAGAATGTTTCAGCTGGAACAAGTACTCAAAGTGATTCTGATGAATACCAAATATTTGAGTTACCCAGACCTATTCCAAGTTCTCCAAGAGTTGCTGCAAACCAAGCTCCCACTATTAGCAGATCTGATAGCATAACTATCTTAAGGGATAGTGGAGCTTCAACCAGTGATCCACCTGTTGAGCCTCAAAACTCATCTGGTGACACTGTACAACACCAAGCTGATGGAAGTAGCATCTTGAAAGAACATGCAACTGTTAATGCTGTTTCATAGCCAACAAATGATGATGATGTTTCTTATTCATTCAATCAGTCCTCATTGAATGAGTTTGAAACAGCAGCTGGTACCAATGTTCAAGCTCCTGAGCAAAATATGTCCAATCTGGATCTAATCTTTGCAATTGGAGGTGATCCCTAGACTTAGGATTCACAACACTCATCGAGCTGAGAACATCATAGGGGAAGTCTCTGAAGGTGTGAGAACAAAAGGACAAACTCACAATGGGAATGTCTGTTTGTACTCATGCTTTTTATCCCAGATGGAACCCAAGAAGGTAGAAGATGCCTTGAAAGATAGTAGCTGGGTTGAATCAATACAAGAGGAGTTGCTTCAATTCAAGAGACAAAAGGTTTGGAACCTATGTCCGCTACCATCTGGTCAAGTACCAATAGGCACCAAATGGGTTTTCAGAAACAAAAGAGATGATAAAGGCTTGATAATTAAGAACAAGGCAAGACTGGTAGTTCAAGGATATGCTCTAGAGGAGGGAATCGATTATACTGATGTCTTTGCACCTGTTGCAAGACTTGAGGTAGTTAGGATCTTCCTTGCTTTTTCTGCATCCAAGAATTTTACTGTCTACCAGCTTGATGTCAAGTGTGCCTTTCTATATGGGGATATAGATAGGGAAGTTTATGTGTGCCAACCTCCATGATTTGAAGACCCACAACACCCCGACTATGTGTGCAAATTGGATAAAGCTCTATATGGGCTACACCAAGCACCTAGGCTGTGGTATGAGACATTGTCTCAGTTTCTCCTGAAGAATGGTTACTCTAGATGTACCATTGATAAGACTCTTTTCATAAGGAAGTCTGGACAGGACATCTTGCTTGTTCAAGTCTATGTTGATGACATCGTATTTGGTTCCTAAAATGACCAAATGTGTAAAGAATTTGAGAGCATCATGAAGAAGAAGTTTGAGATGAGTTCCATGGGAAAAATGGACTTTTTCCTTGGAATTCAGGTGAAGCAGATGAAGGAAGGGTTCTTCATCAATCAATCTAAATATGTCAATGACATATTAGAAAGATTTGATATGAAGGATTGTAAGCCAGCCAAAACACCTATACCCAGAAACCATAACCTTTGTTTTGACTCTGTGGGGGAAGATACTGACCAACATCAGTATAGGGTAATTATTGGTTCTCTGATGTATCTCACAGCAAGTAGACTTGATATCATGTTTGCAACTTGCATCTGTTCAAGATTTCATGCTGCTCCAAAGGTGTCTCACCTAGTTGTTGCCATGAGAATCCTCAGATACCTCAAAGGAGCACCTAAACTAGGTCTCTAGTATCCAAGGAACATCAATTTCAATCTCTATGGCTATTCTGATAGTGACTATGTTGGCTGCAATATCAACAAGAAATCAACATCAGGAGGATGTTAATTTCTTGGTAGAAGGATCATCTCATGGCAATGCAAGAAGCAATCCTATGTATCAACATCTACTTCTGAAGCTGAATACATTGTTGCTGCTAGTTGTTGTTCTCAGCTGCTGTGGATTTAGAACCAGATGATAGACTACGGATTCAACTTCATGAGTACTCCTATCCACATTGACAATAATAGTGCTATCTCCATTACCGAAAATCCGGTGAAGCATTCCAAGACAAAGCACATTGATATCAGGTATCATTTCATTAGAGATATTCATGAGAAAAATCTGATTAAACTAATTAAAGTTTACTCAAATGAACAATATGCTGATTTGTTCACCAAAGCCTTTGATAAACAAAATTTAAGTATCTCATTACAACTATTGGGATGATAAACATTGATTAGCCTATCACATTTGAAAACCTTTTTAATGTGTAATGTCTTGTGTCAAAACAATCTAAGCCCTGTTACAAAAAGTCTTTCTCTGAAATTTCACTAAGTATAAATTCTTCCGAAGAGGGATTAACCCTCGGAAGATGTTTTATATATCTTCCGAAGCGAAATTCTTCCCAGGAAAATCTTCTTCTCAGAAGAGTTTTTAGTCTCGGAAGAAGCGATTGATTGCATATCAGATCTACTTCCGAAGCTTATCAAATTCTCCATTCGGAAAGCAAATTTTACTCTCGGAAGTAAGAAATTTACCTTCGGAAGTAAAATTGCCTTCGGAAGAAGATTACATTCGGAAATGCTTTATACTCGGAAGAAAGATTTTACTGTGTAACGGAAATCTTTTGGGCCCCACTCTGTAAAAAGCAAAGATTTTGTTAATGATGTCGGATTATTTAAATGGAAGTAACATTACCGCCCTTGTCACATCATCCACCAAAACATCTTTTCACCTTATCCATACCCCTAAAACCGCCATTTCACCCATTTAAATAACCCCGACTTATCACTTTCATCTTTTTTACCAAATTTACTGGCCTAAAGCTTCATTCATCTCCAATTTACCTAAATTCAATCTCATCTCTCTGCAACCTTTCTCACAATGGCACTTAACCCTCAGCACAACCAAGTCGCACTCCTTGATTCCTCCAGGAATGCTGACTTCTCAGATATCATTTCCTTTCTCACCCAATCTACCTACTACACCACTCTGACTGTTAACCCTACCGTTTACTCAAATCACATGGCTGAATTCTGGGGCAACGGTTAGATTGAAACCCTAAATGGGGTTAGGGTAACAATGTTAAGCATTTGTGGCCAGGAGTTGATCATTTCTGAAGAACTCATCAGGGAGCATCTGGAGCTTCATGATGAAGGCGCTCCTACTAAATTCCCCAAGTCAGACATAGACAACACCTATACCCAAATGGGATATGGTGGAGATGTGAGCACATCTACTGTTTACAAGTTCAATTTTTCATACAATTGGAAGTTCCTACTTCATGTTGTTCTCCAATGTTTGTCTAATAAGTTTGGGGGATGGGATCAAATCCCATATGAACTAGGATGCCTAGTTCATGGGTTGGTGAAGAGCCTCCGCTTTAATTACTCAAGATTTGTGCTGCTAAACCTTATGGGGAACCTCCAAAGGGACACATTCTATATGTATCCCAGGTTCATTCAGCATATTATCAACTGTGAGTTGGACCAGGGTCAGCTTGTCTGCGCAGCTATTCTACCAGTTCCTCAAATGAGGACGACCATCTTCAAAGTCTTGAAGAGAGTGTCCACCAACTACACTGGAAGACACACTGAGCTGCTTCCAGGTATGATTGAGCCAATGGCTCCTGGTGACATCCCTGTTAACCCCACAGGTGATGAACCCACACCAGCAACTACCCTCACTTTGCCAAATCTACCTTCTCACCCCATCACAATCACATACCAGAGACACCCCAAACGAACCCTTGTTCAATCTACTCTGATTAAACAAGCTCCTCCTGTTCAATCCAAAAAGACTAGAGTGGAAAAATGGGCTCCCACTTAGTCTGAGGTCTCACCATCCTTCATATTTGACCTCAATATGGGTATTGAGTCTCTTCAGTTTTAATCCCATGAGCCCGAAACCCAAGCTGTAAACCCTCAGAGTGAGTCTTTATACTCCCCTGAGCAGCCAAAAAGGGACAAGCCCACCATAGGCTCAATGCTAATAGACATTGACCAAGGTCCCGGGTCATTAGGCTTAACCTCTATATCCTTTACTGACCTATTGATAGGAACTGATGAGGAGATTATGTCTCTTCAGGGCAATGAAGTTGATCCACAACACACTCTCAATGATCAATAGAGCCTAGAGAGTCCTCTTATCTCTAGCCCCCATCAGCAAGCCTTAACTAAGGTGAGTCCCACTGATGTGGAGGGAACTCATGAGATTCAGCTGCCACTACTGAAGGAGCCTCATTGGACCTTTAGGAAAGTGGTAACATTACTGAGACTGAATCTACGATAACCATGCCATTTGATGACTCTGAAAGAGACATCACTAGGCAGGGGAAACCAGGGTGTGAAGAAACCACATCTGGTGGTGAGGATGAACATACTAGGTATGTTACTTCATTCCCCAAGATTCTTTAAAAGAAGATGAGGGAAGACTACAACTCACCATTCAAGACCTACTTTCTAAAGTCTTAAACCTTGAATCTAAGGTTAGGACTTTAGAGGATAGGTCTGCCACTAAGTAACTTGAGATTGAAAATCTCAAGGCCAAACTAGCTTGAAAAACATATTGAGAGGTCTGTTAGGAATGTACCTATTCAAGTCTCAATGACCTCTTCCTCTAGCTCATCAACCTCTCAGGATGATGCTACCAAAAAGGGGGAGAGTGTTCAGGGACAAAGACATGAGGAACCACAGAGTCAAGCTCTTGCTATCTTAACTTCAAGATACCCTATTCAAAAAGCTTCAGTTTTTCCTGAGCCTCCTCCAGTTGTCATCAAGTGGACCAAAGGATGCTCGAAGATCTCAACAGGTTCTTCAACAAGTTCCTGATGGAATCTTTCATTGAACAGCCAAGTCCTGATATGTTTGTGATAGACTTTGGAGCTCAAGAGCTTCAGAGGTTGAATGCACCCTCTACAACTGTCCATGAAGTTGGTCAACCTAAGGTCCAAGTGGAACCTGAGATTGATTTCGAAGGGGAAACAAGGACTGATGGCCCAGCAACTGAAATAGTTGGGACAGAGAGTGCATTCCCACAGACTACCGAAGCACAAGTCAAAGCCTTGGAAGAACCATTTCAAACTTCCGAAGCTGAGATTGAAGCTGCGGAAGGACTATTTTCTCTATCCGATGATCTAGAAGTCACAGATGCAATCCTAGAACTTGCATCTGAGGTCAATAGGGAGGATTTTCTCACCCAACCCCTTGCTCAAACATCATCACTAACTCTAGCTCCCATCACCACCACTCAACCTGAAACCTCCACTCAAGAACCTCTAAAGTCTAGCACTTCTGAAGATATCAAAGGAAAGATAAAGATGACTGAGGAAGTGCTTCAGGAGGAAGCAAGGTTAGAAAAGCTTAAGAAGAAAGGTAGACTCCCAACGAAGAAGCTGCTAGCTGCAAGTAGCAAAGCAGCTGCAGCCAACCATGAGGCTATCAACAACAAAAAGAGGGTGGAAATCATTGACAGCCTTGTCAAGCTGAGAGCTGTTAATGAAGCTGTACTCCTACTACCATTAGAGGAGTTAGTTGAGCTAGAAAAGGCAACTTTGCTGCAGATTCAGCAAAAGGAAGAAGCAGCAAGGCTGGCCTTGGAGGAAGAGAGGGAGAAAAAAAAAGAGAGGCTGATCAGCAGCTAAGGAGGGAAAGGATAACTTTCCTAACCTCCAGGGGTTTCTCTTAAGAAGAATTGTCTCCACATGATAATGATACGATCTTATGGCTCTTCAGCAAAGAGCAAGATCAAATGGAGAAGGAGAGAAAGAAAGCTGCAAAGGAGAAAATAAGGACGAAGAAGAAGAAGGAAGAAGAAGCAGGTTTCGCTGCTACCAGAAAGATAGGTGATAAAGCCTGGATGAAGGACTATCTGAGGGCTCATGGCTTCTCTGGTAGGCAGGTGGGTCCAATGTCTGAGAAGACCCTACAGCGACATGTCAGTGATATCAAGGCTGACATTCGCTCAGGGAAAAAGAAGGAGATGTATAGAAGGGGACATGGGATGATCTTTAAACCAACATCTCAATCTCAACCTCAACCTCAACCTCAAACCCAACCACAACCTGAACCAATCCCTTTCCCATTCCTTATTAAAACGGAACCAACCTCTGAGCCTTATACCCCTGAACCTACACCATCATCCATACCTACTTCCTCACCACAACCACCTAAACTACCCATCCTTAAACCCAAAACACTTCCTAGAACCCAAACACCACTACCTACCCAACAACCTCCCAAACCATTCCCTCAGCCTTCCAAACATCTCTCCTTAGAGGAGTTTAAATAGATCAAGACGAAGCTCATCAACTGTACAACATTGAACGACATCTCTTGTGAGAAGGAGTCTGTCAAGCTAACCTATGTTGATGGCTCCTCATGTTCCCTCACTAGAGATCAATTCCTTGATCTGCCTAGAGGAACATTGGACCAAGCCACAAAACTCTTTGGCCTCAACTCGGATTCACTAAATGAAGAAGAGAAGAAGCTTAGAAGAAGACTGGTGACTCTGCTGGATACAAAGAAAGGGGACAAAGTGCCAAGTCAACCCCTTGTGCCTAGAAAGAAGATCATCCAGTGGAGGTTCGAAGACTCTTCTCATAACTTTGTTGTTGAGAGAGAGAGTGGAGAGCTAAACAGGCTAAATGCCTCATCTCTGCTACACTTAAGCAGATTTGACATTGCTGAGTTAGCAGAGAAGCCACTCTCAAACCCCTTCAACTCTGAGATAGTTGCTCACATTAGAAATCATCTGAGCAGTCTTCATCTGGCCGAGCTAACTGCTAGGACCAAGATTGAAGAAGAGTTGAAACTGAGAGAGGAGGAGGAAAGGAAAGGATTAGCAACCAAAGGCAAAGCCTTTCTTCAAATGGTTGAAGGTCCTGAACTTGAATCCATAGTTAGATGGGAGTATGACTATAACTCCCATCAACTAACTCTTTTCAGGGGGCACAAGAAAGGGTGCATGTCATTCAGAGTGATAGACTGGATCTCCTATCTACGAATGACTTGTACAAACTTCTCAGCACCACTTCAGGGAAGAACAAGGAAACAGATTAGCATCTTCTGTCCCTGGTGTTGAAGGTTTTAAGAAGCAGAAATAAGTGAGGTTTTGGTAGCATCAGCCTAGAGAGAGTTTGTTGGATCTAGAAAGGCTGGTGCAACCAAAACCAAATCACTTAGACTATGTTGGTGCAACTAATAAAGGACTTCCAAAGCTAAGTATGGAACTTCCGAAGGAAATGGAGTTCTTCCGAAGACAAGTGCAAGATCATCTTCCAAAGGAAAACTCTAACTTCCGAAGACAAAGTGTTCTCTTCCGAAGTTCAAGACTTAGAAGAAAACAAGAGTTCAACTTCCGAAGTATCAAGATATGAAGAAGTCCTCAAGCCTCGGAAGAAGTAGCCTCTTTCGAAGTATAAGTGGCTTTGGAAGAACTTGTTCTTTTGAAGCCAATTAACCTTTGGAAGACAATACTATGAACCAGTGGACATAAGTATGGTCTCTCTGACACTCCGTTACAGACCTTTGATATACTGCATGGCGTTTTCTCTAAAGGCCATGTAGTTGACCATACTTTATTCCCCTGTTCACCTTTATCAGTTAGTACAATTGCCATCTTTAGTTGGTGACAAAAGGTAAGTCATGGACATGTCATGACTACCTTATCTTAGATAATACTTTATCTAAGATACCTTAACTCTAGCATTGTAGTATATGCTTTAGTCTTAGGTTTCCAGCTGGTATCAAAGTATATCCGGCTGTAGGATCTAGTATATATAGTTTCTCATTGTAACTCATGTAATATGCTTGTAAGAGTCTTGTAATACTTTGAGATGAGAAGTAACATATACAAGTACCTTGAAAATTATTTTCTTGTGTTCTTTGTTACTTAGTATATTATAATCAAGTCTTAGAAGGGATTCTAAATCATCATCTGATCCGAGTGTGTTACAAGTGAGTTTGAGAGAAAAACTAAGTGTCAAGTGACAAAAACCGATCATGCATCAAAGGCACAATTATCCGGGAAGGGACATGATTGAGCCTATTGAGACCTTGGTGTCTTAGGAAAAGTGATGTATGGCACAGAAGAACATGATTGTTACTGAGAGTAAGTCTGGTACTGCTAGGGCTGGGGGGTCTTGATCATTCAGCAACAACTAAAGCATTGCTAGCAGAAGGACTAGAGGTTCTGCTCATCTGGTGGCCTTTCTGAGTCTCCATCTCTACACGGTATCCATCAAAAATGCCGTATAGTTCAAATTCTCTGTCCTCTTGATAAAGACATAGTAGAAAGTCCACTCTTGAGGAAGTTCACTCATGAACTTCCTTGATAGATCTCTCTTCTCAAGAGTCACTCCTAAAGACTGAAGTGATGAAATAAGATCCATATACCTGAAGTATTGCTAGCTAAGGGTCTCTCCAACAATGTAGCTGAAGTCTTCGAACTGCTGCTTCATGGAATCTTTCTTTGACTCGTTGGAACCGGAATACATCAATGTCAAAGCATCAAAAAGTTCTTTAACTGACTTACAGTGCTCAAAGCCTACCAATTATGGAGTTTGGTATGGCTGTAAGCAATACAGTCATGGCTTTGTTATCGATGTGCATTCTCTTGAAGTCTTCATCTGAGTAATCTTCAACAGCTTTCTCTATCATGGCACCATTACCAGCCGGTGCTAAACTTTTGGCTTGTAAGGACCATTGGTGATAGATCTCCATATTTTTCCATCTTGATACTTAATGAAACCTTCAATGCGCATACACCAAGATCTGAAGTTATCAGGGGTGATGATAGGAGCTTTAGTCATTGTACCCATTTCAGATTCAGATGATTTATGGTTGATGGCCATTTTGAGTGAGGTGAGTGTATGACTGAAAATACATGGTGATTTGGGAAGGTAAGATCTCACAATCAAGAGCCTGGAATACTCTGATACCAATTGCGGGATCGGTTTTGGTCACTCAACACAAGTGTTAACTCTTAAACTCACTAAATCATGAATGATGAAGCAGAATCCTTTAAGAGTTGATAATAATATACTAAGTAAACAAGATACAAGAAATGGTTTTCAAGATACTTGTATATATTACTTCTCAACTCAAAGTTTTACAAGACTCTACAAAACTTTTTAAATGAGTTTACAATGAGAACTATATATACTAATATCTACGAGTCGGTTATACTTAGATTACAAGCTGGGAAATTACTATTAAACAAATAGTACATTGCTTGTAGTAAGGTATCTAAGATAAAATACTATCCAAGATAAGGTAGTCATGACAGGTTCATGACTTACCTTTTTGTTATAAACTAAAGTTAGTAACTGTACTAACTGATACATAATGAATAGTGAATAAAGTATGGTCAACTACATGGGCGTGGGAAAACGCCAAACAATATTTTAGAGGTTGCAGCGGCTTGTCAGAAGGACCATACTAATATCCACTGGTTCATAGTAGGTTCTTCCAAAGGTTAACTAGCTTCGAAAGAACAAATTCTTCCGAAGCCACTTAAACTTCGGAAGAGTCTACTTCTTCCGAGACTTCTGCTGATCTTCAAGTCTTTATACTTCGGAAGTCTTTTGCCTTGAAGTCTTCCAAGTGTTTGTCTTCGGAAGATGGCTTCACTTTGTCTTCTGAAGATGGCTTCACTTTGTCTTCGGAAGACAGAGTTCCTTCTTCGGAAGTTCTTCTACTTTAACCTTCGGAAGTGCAGCTTTGCCTTCGGAAGTCTTTAACTGTACCAAAAATTACTCCAAGTGTTGTTTTGGTTGCTCCAGCCTTATCTGTCCCAACAATATAGCTTAAAATTTCCTACCAAATTCAACAACGGAAGAATTTTCTTTGGTTGTTTGAGAAGCTGATCACATAGGTTGTGCACTCTTTTGCACCAATGTATTGTTGTAAGTGGATTTGAGTGATAACCAAATTTGTTAGGCATGAAAGAGGACAAGAACTTCAGCCATGGCTTCTTCAGTAAGTGAAGCATGAAAGATTATAATTGCATGTTTATCAGCCGGTAACCGAGGCCATAATCAGGGTTTGAAACTTCTTTTCCATTTTTGAAATGGTGATTGATGGTGATGCAGAAGATCCATCCATATAAGACAGAAGATTTTGGTAGGTTAGAAGGGGTACTGTCTGATGCTTCAATAACAGATAATTAAAAATAAAAAGTTTAACTGCATTCATGTGTAAAACTGTGGCCACGGGTAGTGTTCCATCATTAAGGAGAGGAAAAAGAAGATTCATAGTTGGAAAACAAAAGGAACAATAGGGATTAAGAATAAACAAACTGGACAATAGGTTTAAACACATCAGAAAGTCAATATCGATTAAAAAAAGATGATGAAGACATGCAAAGGGAGGGAGGGAGGAGAAGCCTATGATTGATGGTTGCTAAACCTGAGAGTATGGTTTGTTTGATACCATGTAAATTCAGGAAGTCTCACCACCAATTGTGGTAGAGATAAATTTATATTTATTATTTATTTAAATACAATATTTTCTTAATTATTTTGTTTATATCCTCACATCTCTTATTTATCTAAGTTAGTTTTGTTTGTTGGTCGATATAGAAGTCAATATAATTTTATTTTTAAATTATTGTGGTATCTTAATACTCAAAACATATTGATCACTTCTTGCAATTTTATGCTAATGTGGTTACCACAACGTTTCTAGAAGACCCCGCAAGACATCTATTTCTGGCAAGACATTCTTAACCTTCCTCTGCATGATCTCTATGACATGAGGAGATACTTTGAGAGTATGAGGGATCCTGCCCAAATGATAATAAGGGGAATGGTTTTGATCCTGATGAGGATTGTCAACAGATGAAGAACAAGTCTCAAAGGTCTTTTCTGTTTTGGTAGCATCGCCCTAGGAGGAGTTTTTAAGGATTACACTTAAAGGTTGATGCAACCAAAGAGCTCTCAGTATGCACTACTGAAGTACAAGGAAGTTACTTCAGAAGCCAAAAGACCATATCTTTTGAAGCCAAAGATGAAGTCTTCCGAAGCCAAAGACTTATTTCTTTTGAAGTTAGAGAAGACATGCTTTCTCTGATCACCTTTTGAGAAAATCTGAACCATTTTTCACTACCATCTCTGAAGACTCACCAACTTTAATGAGTTGGTGAAAAGTCAATACTTTTGGCAAACTATAGATTAAGGTCTTTTGTCTGTAACTTTCTACTTCTGTACTTTTATCCTTTTTGTGATATATTAGGTTGTGAGCTGTGGCATGTCATAGTCACAAGTCAAAAAGAAATCTGCCTTTTGACTCTACACTGATATTGTTTTCTTGTGATATATTAGGATGTAAGCTATGGCATGTCATAGTCACAAGTCAAAAGGAAATCTGCCTTTTGACTCTAGACTGATATTGTTTTCTAGATTAGTGTTTCCAGCTGGCTTTCAAAGTATGGCCGGCTGTAGATTTTGTATAAAGTGTCTCAAGTACTTGTCTCTATCTTTATGCTAGTGTTTTTATATCAAATATTATCTTGTTCTTATTCTTGTTCTGTTTAACACTAGTATTCTTAGTATCATAACTAGCCGGTTTCCTATTTGATCTATTAAGTGTTCTAAGTCTCTCCTCATTGTAAAACTGTTGCATTGACCCCCTTCAACGCACCTGCAATTAATTTGTATTAAATCCAAGAAATGTAAAGAGCATTTATTATTAAGATCAAATGACAAACGATGTCATTTTGAAAGTTGACAAGAGGAACACACAATAAGTTTTGGTATACTGAAGAAACAAACAAAATCAAAGGCTTATTTAAAAATTAAATAGTATCATCGGCAACATGCCTTGGTGTATTATGCCACAGTTCATCAAAATCTCTAGAACTTGTACTTGAAATCGCCACCAAAGCTTTGTCCCCGTCTTGTAGAACATATAATCCATTCTCACATTTGCCTAGGGCTAGACCTTTCTTGTTATTTAAACCTGAGTATGAAAAAAATGGTTAAGAGAATAAAACCTCCACTAGATTATCGGTTATTAGCTAGTATGCTTATGGATATCAAATTCTTTATATGAGAAGAACAACCAAAACATAACGTAGTTTAATATGATTTTGAAGATGAGAATGACCGGTATGAGAAATAGGAATGACATTACCATTTGCGATTTTGACATTCATAGTTCCCAAATAAGGAGAACATTTTCCAAATTGGCTGAAGAGGATGTCATATAAGTAAATGTACTAGAGTCCACATACCAGTATGGAGTTGAAGAATTAACAAGGCATTGTGCATAGAATGCTTGTGCTCAGCTGGCATCCGGAGATATTGCTTGATTAGCATAGGTGGATTGACTAGGACAAGAACTAGCATAATGTTCAATTTGATGACATAGTTGGCTATGTCGAGGACAATGGTTACTACATCCTTTACCACCTGAACCACCTCCATAATAAGAGTTATTGGAACGACCATGACCTTACTGTTGTTAGTAGGCCAATATTCCTGGGTAGTGAACATAACAAGTCATGGAACAGAAGCATGAAGTGACTGCAAAAAAGCTCATGACTATTAGCTTCAGAGAGTAGGTCATAAAACACAAGGCCAGGTTTAGAGGCCCCTATGGAAGTTGAAAATGTGTCAAAAGATGCTCCAAAGCCACAAAAAAACTAATGAATTTTATCAGTTTCATCAACCGATTGGCCTAGGGAGGAGAGTTGATCAAATATATGCAGGATCGGTTTTGGTCACTCAACACAAGTGTTCTCTCTTAAACTCATTAAATCATACTCGAATGATAAAGCAGAATCCTTTAAGAGTTGATAATAATATACTAAGTAAACAAGACACAAGAAATGGTTTTCAAGATACTTGTATATATTACTTCTCAACTTAAAGTAGACTCTATAAAAACTTTTAAATGAGTATACAATGAGAACTATGTATACTACTATCTACAACCGGTTATACTTAGATTACCAGCTGAGAAATTACTACTAAACAATAACTACATTGCTAGTAGTAAGGTATCTAAGATAAAATACTATCCAAGATAAAGTAGTCATGATAGGTCCATGACTTACCTTTTTGTTACCAACTGAAGTTAGTAACTGTACTAACTGATAAACAATGAACAGTGAATAAAGTATGGTCAACTTTATGGGCGTGGGAAAACGTCATGCAGTATTTTAAAGGTTGCAGTGGCTTTTTAGAAGGACCATACTAATATCCACTGGTTCATAGAAGGTTCTTACAAAGGTTAACTGGCTTCGGAAGCCACTTAAACTTCGGAAGAGTCTACTTCTTCCGAGACTTCTGCTGATCTTCAAGTCTTTATACTTCGGAAGTCTTTTTCCTTGAAGTCTTCCAACTGTTTGTCTTCGAAAGATGGCTTCACTTTGTCTTCGGAAGATGGCTTCACTTTGTCTTCAAAAGACAGAGTTCCTTCTTCGGAAGTTCTTCTACTTTAACCTTCGGAAGTGCACCTTTGCCTTCGGAAGTCTTTATCAGTTGTACCAAAAATTATTCCAAATGTTGTTTTGGTTGCACCAGCCTTATGTGTCCCAATAATATACCCTAAATTTTCCTACCAAATTCAACAACGAAAGAATTTTCTTTGGTGGTTTGAGAAGCCGATCACATAGGTTTTGCACTCTTTTCCACCAATGTATTGCTGTAAGTGGATTCGAGTGATAACCAAATTTGTTAGGCATGAAAGAGGACAAGAACTTTAGCCATGGCTTCTTAAGTAAGTGAAGCATGAAAGATTATAATTTCATGTTTATCAGCCAGTAACCGAGGCTATAATCAGTTTTTTCCATCTTTGAAATGGTGATTGATGGTGATGCAGAAGATCCGTCCATATAAGACAGAAGATTTTGGTAGGTTTGAAAGGGTACTGTCTAATACTTCCATAACAAATAATTAGAAATAGAAAGTTTACCTTTATTCATGTGTAAAACTATGGCCACAGGTAGTGTTCCATCAGTATGGAGAGGAAAAAGAAGATTCATGGTTGGAAAACAAAAGGAACAATAGGGATTAAGAATAAACAAACTGTACAATAGGTTTAAACACATCAGCGAGGCGAAATCGATTAAAAAAAGATGATGAAGACATGCGAAGGGAGGGAGAGAGGAGAAGCCTATGATCGATGGTTGTTAAACCTGAGAGTATGGTTTGTTTGATACCATGTAAATTCGGGAAGTCTCACAACCAATTGTGGTAGAGATAAATTTATATTTATTATTTATTTAAATACAATATTTTCTTAATTATTTTGTTTATATCCTCACATCTCTTATTTATCTTAGTTTTGTTTGTTGGTCGATATAGAAGTCAATATATTTTTATTTTTAATTATTGTGGTATCTTAATACTCAAAACATATTGATCACTTCTTGCAATTTTATGCTAATATGGTTATCACGACGTTTCTAGAAGACCTCGCGACAACGTGCGGGGTATCAATCCTAGTTTTAATAAATTACATTTTACACCCTACAATTTGATCTAATTGAGAAATAGTAAATAATAATTATATTAAAGTAAATATTTGGAAAATATCATATTTTACGAGAGCGTTTTATGTATATTGTACTACAACATGTTTGGTTCCACAACGTATCATGGGTAAGAAAATCTGTTTGTACTGTAAACCAATAGTATATAGGGAAATTACCAAATTTATGGAGTTTTATAATAAGCGGATGTACTTTTTTGTTATTCTGCCATCTTTTTGACATCAATTAAACTTGACAAGAATTTTTGGGTTATTTTACTAGGTTATCGACGTATGGTTATTTAACCAAATATATGAACAAGACAGTAAAATCTTTTTGATCAGTATTATATAGATAAATTGATATCGTAGTTGCGATTTATAGGAATGTTTTGGAGTAAGGCGTATGTAAAAGATTAATAACCTTTTTGATGAGTATAAAGTGATTGGTTTAATGGATAGTAGTATTGGTTCGATGCATTTAGAGTGTTGGTAATAGGATAAATGTTTAATTTAGAGTGTTAGTAGTAGGATGAACGATTAATTTAGAGTGTTAGTAGTATAATGAATGATGATATTAGAGTTGCTAATAGGATGAATGATGATTTTAGAGTTGGTAGAAGGATAAATAATGAATGGGTTAGATTGTTGGTTGATGAGTATATATAGTAGTTTAATAATTCTAAAATTAACTAAAATAATATTTCTTACAACAACTTTAAAACATTCATAATCTACTTTATTTTACATTTTCTTTCCTTCTACTCACTACAATTCTACTAACAACTTTGCTAATCTGTCACGAAATTTTAGGGAGTTTGATTGGTATAGAGTGGTATTCACCAGAAATTAAATGTTCTAGAAAAATACACACCCACACCCACAATCTCCCGACTCGTCTGCTTGTTTGAGCACGATAAGCAGAATAATTATCTTGTATATTTGTAGTCGAACAACAACTTCATAATGATCATAAAATTGATTATTGAATAACCAATTACGGATTGGTTTTCATAAAATTTCAATGAGTTTCCTAGTTTCTTCGATTTTGAATGCTGGAAGACTATGAACATAATAAATATAAATACTATAATTGTAAGTTATAAAATATATAAATAAATAAATAAAATAAATAAACTGTATAACTGTTGTATACATTAATAGTCTAGTTAAGAATGTCCACTTTATTAGTAATCAATGTAAATTATCAACGTTAATTGGAATATAAAGCTGCAAGTGTTTAAACATTTCTAAATATGAGTTGTAGATTTAATATTTATGAGAACATAATGATTAAAAAATTAATAATATTTTTACTTAATCAACTGAACATATAACAGGATACGGAGATTTTGATTCATCGGCATACATGTTACAACTATCACACTCAAGTATACAAGGTGCAAACCATGGCGGGAAAAGCGACTACTTTACATTCACATGACGTAATCTATATAGATACGTTTTCCAAGCCAATAAATGTTTCAATTGTAGAAAATAACTAAAGTAACTTAAAATATAAGTTATTTATTTATAATTTTTATAAGTTACCTACGTCCCATCTAGCCAATCAAGATATACGGTCATACCTATTAACCTTTCTAAAAAATTCTTTGAAAGTTCATAATCGAATGTGAAAGATGTCTTGAATTTGTCATTGTAATTGAATAACTCTATAGTATTTGTCGCTCTTGCCTTATTAAATTTCTCAACAACGGGGGTCGATGACAGAATTTGATACGATGAACAAAAGGCTGGCACTGGTTTAATAATATGTTTCTCTTTTTTGTGGCAAAGGAATGGCCTGAAATAATTACAATTTATTAAACATACATTAATATTTGTTGAAATAATATAAAGTTATTAATTTATATTTTTATAAATTTTCACCTTTTAAAAAGTAGAAAAGTTAACATAGGGTGTTAATGGATCATGATTCTGCACCTTTGGTTTTTAAAATATTATCGTACAAAAAATATTATAATTTTTAATCATTACTTACATAAAACTCAAGTGTAAATATAAAAAATTAAATTATTTTCAACAACTTTAGAGATGATTTCCTCTAAATTCTCCATATAAACAGTATTATATTTCTTTCCAAAGCCTATTAAAATTAATATATTTTTTATTTCATTTCATAATAACTATTCAATTATAAATAAACACATAATTATAAAACTTGCCATTATACGGTTAGCAGTTCTTTCAAATATTTCAGTAACATGTTCGAATTTTGATAAAATCGTATTGAGACTCTAGCGGACTGCTGACCATCTTATTGGTAGCTTTAGATAAAGGCCTATTTACCCGCTTTTCTCCCAAAAATAAAAAAAACTTTCCCTATAAAAAGACTCATGTAATTCTAGTTTAGTTTTAATCATATTCATCGGATATAACGCAGTTTGAAAATAAAATAATAATACATTTAGATAATTGTATTTGAAAACGGTTAAAAATAAAATACTTACCGATCCAGAATGACTAATAATAGCTAACATTCGTTCCCACGTTATAGTTTCAGAACGTGACATGTCATGCCTCTTGGTAGATATCCACACAGTTTTATTTATACGAAATTCTGGAAATATTTCAAAGATCCACATCTACAAGATAAATTTAACAGTTAATTAAAATACAATGTAAATTAATTAAAATAAAATAACAGCATTATTTTCATAAAAAATGATTACCTTAAACGACCATACAAATCCTTTCAATGAGTAGTTTAACTTCACATCTCCCTTACGGTGAACTCTTTGATGTTTTAACAGTGCATCATGAATATCTAGGTATGTACGTTGTCAAATAGCAAAACCCATGGATAATCATTCCAGCCTTCAAAATTGTTAACCAAATCTAAAAAACTATTGTCAAAATGGTTCTTGCCTTCTAATTCCCAAAATCCTTGCTCAACTAGTAATAATAAACAAACATGAACGGTCGTCAATGTCATCTAAATACTCAATTTTTGTTTCAAAAATAGTTTTTAAATTATCCATTGTCGGTTAATAATAGCATATTGACCAAATACTATGTCAATAAAGTAAGGTGGTTCTGATACATTCAATCTTCTTCTAGGATCTCCAAATTTAAACCTAGTTATTAAACAGAATTCTTTTAGCCTGAATGTTAACTCGGTACTTTTAACCAAAAACTTTATATCCACTTCTGGGTTTTCGCAGGAAATCTGATGTTGTAACATTACGTGTACCACTGTTGGATCGTTATTAATACAATCACATAATAACCAGTTTTTAAAACATGTGAAATTAAAAATTTGTAACTGATTTGGATGCTTTTGTAAGTGTAACGATATATTTTTAATTACGTTAAGATTCATTCTAATGGCAACGTGACCTCTGAAATAATCCTGCGTAAAATATATTTTTATAGTCTTACATATTATAAAAATAAATTTAAAATATATAAAAAATATAATAACACTTACTTGTACATCCATAGTGTTAAATCTTCTTACAATTATTGTTAAACTTCAAAATCAACAACTTAACCTTCATATCGCTCTCGTATCGCATACTTGTTATTCTAAATGAGTATATCGCTACTTATAATGGAATATAAACCGAGCAATATTACTATCAACTCACTACGCTGACATATCGCCTTAAACAACATGTAAGCGGCCTTGAAATTGAAATATTTCATACATTGTAAGCGGCGATATTATAGTCACATCGTATCGCCATGGTCTTGCCTCGTGGAGCGGGCAGGCGAATAAAAACACGCCAAGTGTTGTCATCATAAGTGATAGTGGTTGGGGCCATACAGCAGTCAAATCGTATCGTCGTGGTCTCGCCTCGTGTAGTGTGCCATTTGATCCTGTTGCGGCACATGTCACCTGTGATAATCAGTGGCGGATCTAGAAGACAAGTTCAGGGGTAACGTAATTTTTTTTACTGTACATGCAGTGCCGGAACCAGGAATTATTTCCTACGGGTCATTATCTTTTATAATTGGCTTCTAACGAAACAACATAAAATTTTTTGGGTTGTTCGATTGAGTCGAATCTGACCGGGTTGGAATGGACGTAATTAAATTGCATTGAATTGTTAACAAAAATACAATACCAAAATAATTCTTACATTTTATAATGTTCCGTACGCGTTTTCATATTTTGATAATTTTTTTTCACAACAAAACGGTTCATGTTCTCTAAATTTTAAGTTTAAACAATAACTAGAATCATTAAATTAAACAAAAAATATCTGTGATATACAAATAACCATATAAAAGCATTCATAGTAGATTCATAAACTTAACATCATCTTTTTTTATTTTATTTCATTTACTTTTAAAATTAAGTTTTAAACTTTTTTTATAAAAATTTGTATATGAGCCATACTCTCATCATTCTAACAACATTTTGAGGTTTTGATACAAATTATCAAGGTTTTAAATAAAAAACAACAGAAACATCAATTATTTTATTTTTTTGCTTCTTTTTTCTTTTTTACATAAAAGAATAAATAAAATGTGTAATACCATTGAAAAAAAAGTATTGTTTTATTATGTTATATATTAGTATTAAGCTCATTCACGTTACAACGCGAGGCGTAAAACCATGCCAAGTAATATTAACGGCACACCACCGTCACTGATCACCAACACTGAAGAAACCAATAAAACGGAAAAAAATAAATCGAATAAAAAGTATACGTAAAATCATTGAACCATACACTTACGCAAGTAAAAAAAACAAAACAATAAGTATATTAATCTAGGACCAACATGTTATGACGTGACCGTTAAACTTGGAAAAATAAGTGAAAAAACGTTGAACCACACACGCATGTTGCAGCGTGTTAACTCGTAAAATTTAGACCGAAACGCATAACGAAAATTTGTAAAATTTGAAAAGTATAGAGGACTAAAGTTGAAAGTAAAAAAAATTATTGAGGCTAAATTATAAAAGATGTAAAAGTATTAGATTAAAATTAAAATGTTAAAGATTTAAAAAAATGAGTACTTCCTATAAAGCACATAAGACAACTTATAATGCATACAAATAATTAGTATATATATAAAATTTCTATTTTTGGGCTTATTATTGTATTGGGTTGGGTAATGGGTATTTTGGTTTTTATGTTATTTGATAATGGGTAATGGTTAATGGTTAGTTATGTTTTTATAGCATTTATTGTTTTTTTTATAAATTATTAGACTTTTATTTATAAAATTTAAAAAATTTTATGAAGTGTTGAGTTTAAATTTTTTTAGGGGTAACGTACATTCTTTTCAGGGGTAACGTAAAACCGTAACTTTCATTTTACATAAAACCGTAAAAAAAATTTACACTACCCATAACAAATTGAGGGGTAGCGGAGGCTACCCCTCAATTATGCATATGTCCGCCACTGGTGATAATTATGGTGGTTGGGGCGATACAGCTGTCACGTCATATCGTTGTTGTATTGCCATGTTTAAACGTGCCTCCATTTGTGTTCAGCCACGTGTCTCGGCGATACGATTTGACCCTTATATCGCTAACATATCGCCCATTTAAGTCAAATCGTAATATTTTGTAATCTTTATCGTTAACCACGAACTAATTAATTTTAATTTTATATTTTTTTTGGAAACTAGTATAAATAGATCATTCAATGCGTTTAAAAATCTAAATTTACTCATATGAAACACTATAATATTCCTTTTTATAAAACGTCATAGTAAAAAACCTCTCATAAACTTATCAATTTTCTTACTTCATCTACATAATACTGATCAAAAATTTGCTCATTTTCAACGGCAATAGCCCATGAATCATTTTCTTTTACGATACAAGAAAATGATTCGCTCTAAAATTATAACACTTATCTTGTGATTCTTACAAGCATGAAATGTGTACAAGGGTTGCGTGAAGATAAACATCACTAAAGATTTCATAGATTTATTAATCACTTTGTAATGTAGTTTTTCTTTTTATTCGTATGTAATGTATGGTATTGTTTGTAAATGTAAGTTCTCGTTTGTTTTTTACATTAAAAATTCAATTCTTTTTATATGTATGTAATGATTGTGTTTAGTATATAGTTATAGTAACATACAAAATTAATTCCACAATCATTAATATGTTATAGTAAACATTTTAAATAAAAAGAGTGTTTTTAAGGTTGGTTTAAGTCAAACTCCTATTTTTATGAGACTTCACCGGTTCCATCACGTACATAATTGGAAAAACTCTAAGGATCGACATAAGTGTTGAGTTCATTACGATTGTTGCATCCACGTAGGCTAATCTTCTTGATGCTTGAGAAGGGGTTGCGCTCTTACACTGATCACGATGGTGTACTTCTGTCTTATATCTACTACAAAATATAGGTGTAACTTGTTCACCGCAAGAGGGTATATGTTTGTTCTCACATGGTCTTCCTGCTTGTTTCTTGTTCATTAATTGTGGCTTAAGAGGCATAAAATTTGAAGGATCTTCCCATTCTGATCGATCTAGTAAAGGATTTATAGTTTTCTACATAAGACGCATTATATACATCTTTTAAAAACCAAAGTTGATGTGACAACTCTAAAATCTGACTATTTTGTAGATTTAAACGTTCGAATGAAACTATTGAAAACACATTAATCAAAACACATGAACATATTAGGACCTCATATACTTGGGCTTAACATGAAGTCAACTGATCAAAGTAGGTCTAATAAAGGCCCAAACCGAAATATAAGGTCTAATAAGGAACTTTACGAAGTTTAGATTCATTTGAAGCTCGATTAGGTAACCCTAAGCTCAAATAATAACTAGACAACCTTAACAGATCGTAACGTCACTTATTGTAAAAGTACAAACGAATATTCAGACTGATAAATGGTTAACGCAAGATACAACCAACTTTTATCATAATCGCGACACGTCGAGTGTTAGGGCAAATAAATTAAATATTCCTATTAACATTCACGTAGAAACTGTATCCAAGCGATTACGCGTGAAAACGATGAAACCGCGTTTAACAACGATGTTATTATTTAAACGCTATTGATGCATGGATTAACATGTAAAGTGTTCCTATATACTTAATTACATACATTATTGGCACTAAAATAAAAATATTAACATTCAGCATATCCAAACACATAAAATCATTAAACGCGTTAAATACTCGATATTAACGCGATCAGATTCTTTAAATCACCAGATTAATTCAAATTTGATGGAATAAAAATTCTTTGAATATTTTTTTAATGTATCATTTATTGATAAAGAAAATACCAAAAATGCAATTCAAGACAGATTCAAATACGATACGAACCGAACCGGTAAGTAACCCACTTCATAAACCCCCTATATAAACCCCTATTTCTACATTTTTAGGGTTTACAAGAATTTAGAGAGAGAAAGAAGGGTAGCGGCCGCCACCCCTTCCCTCACCTGATTTCCGGCCGATTTTCGGCCACCCACGGCGGACCTCCGGCGAGTGGCGGCAAGTGCATCACCAGAACTGACTCCCATTGACACCCCGAGCATGATGGTGGTAGTTGTTAGGCAAATCACAGTCATGGTTGAGTAAAACAGCCTTGAAGGCTGCAGCTGTGTGGGCACGATGGATCTAGGGTTTCTAGGGCAATCAAAGATGGTTGTGGTGATATATATATATATATATATATATATATATATATATATATATATATATATATATATATATATATATATATATATATATATATAGGAATGGGTTCTTTTAAAAACCCTCAAAAAATGTAAGAACCCATTAACTCAAGTGGACCAATCAGACATTGACACATCATTTAAATGAGATAGCATCTGTAAGGCCCCGTTCCCGGGACGCCTACAGTTGGTCATTCATCGCACATAAAACGTATAATTACAATTTCATTAAGAAAACATTGCAGCGGAAACATTCAAAAATGACATCACATTTCATTATAAATACTTTTGCCAAATAATACACCATTATCTGATTACAAAATACATGTTTGTATTATAACACAAAAGCTTCATAAATGGATGCCATCCCAAAAGAGCTGAGTAGCCTTGTCGTGCCATCCTCAGCAATCATTTACCTGCCAACTGGAAAATGCAATAAAAGTCAGCGTTGCTGAGTGAGTTCTAGTTTTTATATAAAACATACTTTACTTTCATATAAACCATTCATTACTTTAACGTGATCACACATCATACGTACGCATAGATAATATCATTATTATCTTCTTCATTAATTCATTCGTTCGTTCATTCGTTCCTTTTAACTTACTTGCGCATCGGACATCATCCATACCAATACCATATGCTACACCCCAATTAGTCTCAGCTACCGGGCCGAAGTCAATAAATGAACAGCTAAACGTATGCCACGGTACTGGGGTTAACCGATCAGTCTTAGCTACTGGGCCGAAGTCAATAAATGAACAGCTAAACGTATGCCACAGTACTAATGATAACTGACCAGTCATTGCCACTGGGCCGAAGTCAATAAATGAACAGCTAAACGTATGCCACAGTACTAAGGGTAAGCGGTAGAGGTTTCTCATAATGGTCAATCACAAAGAAGGACCCGTTATCCGATGCATGCAAGACATGTCATTTCTTTCCACTTTACGTTACATAATACTTCATTTCGTTCGTCATAATACGTAAAGCCATAGGAAAGGTAATCATACATCATAATAAGGAACATATCATACACATTCATCAACATCATACAGGGCAACATCATACATTCATAATATGCATAAACATGCAACATCATCATCATCATCATGCCCTATATGCACTCTAAGGCTATAACCATACTCTTACATGCTCTTACGGATTACTTTACGTCCAAACTTACATCTAGACCTTTCCCCGAAGGCCAGAAGTCGAACTACACCTTCATTCGAGTGCAACAGCCCTATTCGGGCGTATGGACACTCTTCAGTCGCATGGCCTCCATGCGACTGAACATCATGCGACTGGACTCATGCGGATGGTCATCTATGCGAATGAACATTCAATCGTGCGTATGGACCTTGTGCGAATGGGATTACTGCGAATGGGCACCTATGCGACTAACCTCATGCGTATGAACTCATGCGACTAAGCCTTTATGCGACTGAACCCTCAGTCGCACCTCTCTCATGCGACTGGACTCCCAGTCGTGCGACTGAGTCCCAGTCGTGCGAATGAACCTTCAGTCGCCCTCATTCGGCCGTATGGCCTTCATTCGGTCGCCTAGCCCTAGCTGATGCAGAATGGAGTTCATCCCGAACCCAATCTGCCATTTTCGGCCTCCAAGCTCATCCAAACCCATTCTAAGCCTAAATTAACCCTTCTGGACCTTAGGAATGTATACCTTAACACCATACAAGCATACACAAGCCCGAAATCATACTCTAAACACACCATACACATCACACCCAAATGGGTCAAACACACACACACATAAAAACGGGTTTTGCACACTTTCCAGCCCCAAAATCGGTTGAAAACAAGTAAAAGTGGGGTCCTAGAACTCACACAATCGAGCACAAAGACAAGAGCTTCGATTTGGCTTGCTACTCGACGAATTTGGACACCCGAATCACCCGAATCAACCCTTTTCTCCCTTTTCTCTTCTTTCTCTCTTCTCTCTTCTTTGGTGGATGAAATGTGTGAAGTGTGGGGAGAGTGGGCTGCCCTCTCCCTACACATATCACCACATTACCCGACTTTTCTTCGTTGGCGAGTTTGGTCCCTCGACTTTGGACTTTATTTCTTTTCTTTCTTCGTCGGCTTCAAAATAATAAATTTCCGGGTGTTACAAGTCCACCCCCCTTAAATAGGTTTCGTCCCCGAAACCTGTCATTCCTCGAACAAACGTGGATAATGTTGTCTCATTTCTTCCTCAGTCTCCCACGTTGACTCGGATCCCTTCCTGTGCTTCCACTGTACACGCACAAGAGGAACCACTTTATTCCTTAGCCTTTTCTCCTTTCGATCGATGATTGCCACTGGTTGCTCCACATAATTGAGCCGTTCATCTACTTCGATATCTTCCAATGGGACAATCATATCTTCATCTGCTAAGCACTTCCTTAGATGAGATACATGGAATGTCGGGTGAATTCCACTTAACTCATCTGGCAACTCCAGTCTATAGGCCACCTCTCCTACTCGAGCAATGATTCAGAAAGGGCCTATATACCTTGGGCTCAACTTGCCCCGCTTTCGGAAGCGAATGATACCCTTCCAAGGTGAGACCTTCAACATAACCCGGTCACCCACCTGGAACTCAATCGGCCTGCGCCTTTTATCAGCATACGACTTCTGTCTGTCTTTGGCTGCCTTCATGAAGGCTTTGATCTTCTCAAGCTTCTCAGTCGTAGCCTCGATTACCTCGACGCTTCCCAATTCCTTCTGACCAATGTCCCCCCAACAAACAGGTGTTCTGCATCTCCTACCGTATAGCATCTCATATGGGGGCATACCAATGCTGGCATGATAACTGTTGTTATATGAGAATTCGGCTAACGGTAGGTGGTCATCCCAGCTTCCACCAAAATCAATCCCACATGCCCGAAGCATGTCTTCCAGCGTCTGGATGGTCCTTTCGACTGACCATCAGTCTGGGGATGATAAGCCGTGCTGATATGTAACCTCGTCCCCATAGCATCGTGGAACTTCTTCCAGAATTTAGATGTAAACCGAGTGTCACGATCCGACACAATAGACACCGGCACACCATGACGAGTTACAATCTCCCTGATGAACAGATCAGCCAACCTCTCTGATGAGTATGTCTCGCGGATCGGTAGGAAGTGAGCACTCTTCGTCAAACGATCAACTATCACCCATATGGCATCATACCCTTTCGGGGTACGCGGCAGCTTTGTAATGAAATCCATGGTGATGTGCTCCCACTTCCATTCCGGTATATCCAAAGGTTGTATCTTTCCATACGGCTTTTGGTGCTCGGCCTTCACTTGTAAGCAAGTAAGGCACTTACTCACATACTCCACCACGTCGCGCTTCATACCCGGCCACCAATAATCTTTCTTCATATCATGGTACATCTTCGTGGCACCAGGATGAATGGAGTACCGAGTCTTGTGAGCTTCATCCATTATCTTCCCCCGTAGATCCCCGAAACGAGGAATCCACACACGATCAAATCGGGTTCTAACACCGAGCGTGTTTTCACCCAATTCTCCAACCAGACCTCTCATCCTTTCAGAGTTAAGATGATCTTCTTTCAGTGCCTCATCTTGAAACTCTTTAACCTGCTTCATTACATCAGAGGTCATGATCAACTGGTAGGCTTTCACCCGAATCGGCTCGGGCCTCTCCTTCCGGCTAAGGGCATCAGCCACCACGTTGGCCTTGCCCGGATGGTAGTGGATCTCACAATCATAATCCTTTATAAGTTCCAACCACCGCCTCTGCCTCATGTTCAAATCCTTCTGCTCAAAGAAGTACTTCAGACTCTTGTGGTCAGTAAATATGGTGCACTTAGTCCCGTACAGATAGTGCCTCCAAATCTTTAATGCGAAGACCACGGCTGCTAGCTCCAAGTCATGAGTAGGATAATTGACCTCATGAACCTTCAACTGTCGGGATGCATAGGCTATAACCTTTCCTCTCTGCATTAACACACACCCCAACCCCGAGTAAGAAGCATCGGAATAAACCACCAAGTCTTCACTTCCATCGGGTAACGACAGAACAGGAGCTTGAGTCAATCTCGCCTTCAATTCTTCAAACGCCTTCTCTTGAGCTTGACCCCATATAAACTTCACATCTTTTCGGGTCAACTTGGTTAGTGGAGAAGCAATCTTGGAGAAGTCTTGGATGAACCTTCTATAGTAACCCGCCAAACCCAAGAAGCTACGAATCTCGGATGGCGTCTTCGGCGACTTCCATTGCATAACCGCCTCCACTTTAGCCGGGTCCACCATAATCCCATCGGGATTCACCACGTGACCCAAGAACTGAACTTCGCGCAACCAGAACGCGCACTTGGAGAATTTTGCATACAACTTCTCCCTCCTCAGCGTCTCTAGAACCTCCCGAATGTGACCGGCATGCTCTGCTTCGCTCTTCGAATAAATCAGGATATCATCAATAAACACAATCACTGATTTATCCAACATAGGCCGACACACCCGGTTCATCAAATCCATAAAAGCAGCTGGCGCGTTGGTCAAGCCAAAGGACATGACAAGAAACTCGTAATGACCATAGCGCGTACGAAAAGCTGTTTTAGGAATATCCTGCTCCTTCACCTTCAGCTGATGGTAACCAGATCGAAGATCTAGCCTTGAAAACCAACTGGCACCCTGAAGCTGATCGAACAAATCATCAATCCTCGGTAAGGGGTATCGGTTCTTCACTGTCAACTTGTTCAGCTCGCGGTAGTCGATGCACATCCTCATACTACCGTCCTTCTTCTTTACAAACAGGACCGGAGCACCCCAAGGAGAGATACTCGGTCTAATGAACCCCTTATCAAGTAGCTCTTGCAACTGCTCCATCAATTCTTTCATCTCGGTCGGAGCCAACCGATACGGTGCCTTGGCGACAGGTTGGGCACCCGGTATTAGATCAATCTGAAACTCGATCTCTCTGTCAGGTGGCACTCCTGATAAGTCTTCCGGGAATACGTCTGGAAAGTCACACACGACTGGTACATCGGCTAGTTGTGGTGTTGGCGTATCCACATCCTTTACATAGGCCAAGTAGGCACTACATCCACGCCTCATGCACTTTCCCGCCACCGCCATCGAGATCACCTTCGGAATCGTAGTAACCCGATCCCCATAAACCGTCACTGAACTACCGTCAGGCGCCGACAACCGAATCATCTTCTTACGACACACAATGTTCGCCTCGAAGTCCGCTAACCAATCCATCCCAAGAACCAAATCAAAACCACCTAAGGTCATCACAAACGGTCTAACAGGAAACTTATGACCCTCAAGCTCCACATCACAATTCTCTATCATCTCAGAAATCCTGGTAGACTTACCTATGGCAGTTTCTACATCAAAGGGCGCATCGACACGTCTACTACTAACAGGCAGCTTAGCACAGAAAGCAGCAGAAATAAAACTCCTACTAGCACCAGAATCAAATAACACAGAAGCTAAAGTTTGGTTCACCAGAAACGTACCGGACACAACGTCAGGGTCCGTCCTAGCCTCCTCCTGTGTCATGGTGAATGCCCTGGCGCTCGCCCTCGGTCCATCACCTCCCGTCCTCTTCGCCCCTGAACTCTCAGCCCTCGGCTTCTTGCAATCCCTGCTCATATGACCAATTTCCCCACAGTTAAAACATTTGCCCGTCAGGCAATCCTTCGCCATATGCCCAGTCTTCCCACACTTGAAGCACACGTTCAAACCCAGCCTGCATTCTCCCGCATGCTCCTTTCCACACTTTCCACATCTCCTCGACCCTGCTCCCGGTGTGGCCACGCGGCAGTCATCCACCCGTGCCTTTTTGTTACCCGTCGAGGCCTCACCCCGACCAAACCTCTTCCCGTTCCAGCTTCGATCACCACCACCCTTCCTATTCGCTTCAACCACCACCACTCCCCTCTCATCATAAAGTCTTCCGGCCAGATCAACTGCCGACCTAAACGTACTTGGCCGGGCGGCGATCATATGCCGGCGGACATCCACCGGTAAACCCTGAATGTACCTCTTGATCTTCCGAGAAAGAGGCGTCACCTGATCCGGCACCAACCGTGCCATCTCGTTGAACTTGGTAGTATATTGCTGGTGTGTCATGGATCCCGCCTCCAGCTGCAGGAACTCCCTCTCAATCTTATCCATTTCCCTGTGAGGACAGAACTCCTCAATTACCATCTTCTTCAGTTCGGGCCACCTCATTCTCCCGATCGCCCGATTACCCTCAGCTTGGACAATGTTGTCCCACCAGCACAATGCCGAGTCCACAAAGGAGTGGGTGGCAAACTTTACCTTCTGATCTTCTCGGCATTCGCTTATGTCGAGAACAGCCTCCATTTCTCTCACCCATCGGTGAGCAGCGGCAGCATTGCCATTACCGTCAAAAGTAGGGGGCTTGCATCTCATAAACACCCCGTAGTTACAGCCTCGTGCCACCTCCCGCACAGGCTCCTCTTCCTCTTCCTCCTCATTATCGGAGAAAATAGTTTCGGGCTCCGGTTGCTCCCCCGAGGCCCGGTTTCTCTCCTTCCTTTCCCCTTCCTTCACAGCCTTGATGACTTCGGTCACCACAGACGGTAAGATTGTCTGCATGACCTGGTGTACTTCCTCCACGACAGCCTCTTTTACTGAGGCCCTCAAGTTCGCACTCTCATCCCCAGCTTCTGGATGAGGAGTCTCAGGTTCTGCAGGAACCTCTTTCTCAGCTCTAGGCCTTCCTCTCTTAGGGCGTGGTTCAGCAACAGGGCCATCACGGCCTCCACCCCTAGAAGCTCTAGAAGATCTACCACCAGCCATTCTCTAACACACTGAAAGATTCAAACACCAACACGGTCATTCAAGGAAACAACTCAGTTTATGTCAAGTATAGTAAGTCCCTAATTACAGTGGCCAGTTGTGATTAGCCACTTACTGTACTCTTCATACCCCAAGTATTACCTGTCCTGACTACATCAGTATTCAAATCTACATACAACACATAACATATACCATGCGCACATAAAACCGGTTAACTTTAAGAAAATACCTGATGGCACGCAGCTACTCAGTTTGGCATCCCATTCCCCATTCGTCCCATTCTCAGTTTAAGTTAAGGTTTATTTTGAAAATTACCCATTTCACTTAAACTTTGGCTCTGATACCAACTTGTAAGGCCCCGTTCCCGGGACGCCTA
Source organism: Flaveria ramosissima (assembly GCA_025215565.1). NCBI lineage: Eukaryota > Viridiplantae > Streptophyta > Magnoliopsida > Asterales > Asteraceae > Flaveria > Flaveria ramosissima. Next base: position 16,607,918 of record CM046044.1, on the reverse strand, counting down.
CAGTTGGTCATTCATCGCACATAAAACGTATAATTACAATTTCATTAAGAAAACATTGCAGCGGAAACATTCAAAAATGACATCACATTTCATTATAAATACTTTTGCCAAATAATACACCATTATCTGATTACAAAATACATGTTTGTATTATAACACAAAAGCTTCATAAATGGATGCCATCCCAAAAGAGCTGAGTAGCCTTGTCGTGCCATCCTCAGCAATCATTTACCTGCCAACTGGAAAATGCAATAAAAGTCAGCGTTGCTGAGTGAGTTCTAGTTTTTATATAAAACATACTTTACTTTCATATAAACCATTCATTACTTTAACGTGATCACACATCATACGTACGCATAGATAATATCATTATTATCTTCTTCATTATTCATTCGTTCGTTCATTCGTTCCTTTTAACTTACTTGCGCATCGGACATCATCCATACCAATACCATATGCTACACCCCAATTAGTCTCAGCTACCGGGCCGAAGTCAATAAATGAACAGCTAAACGTATGCCACGGTACTGGGGTTAACCGATCAGTCTTAGCTACTGGGCCGAAGTCAATAAATGAACAGCTAAACGTATGCCACAGTACTAATGATAACTGACCAGTCATTGCCACTGGGCCGAAGTCAATAAATGAACAGCTAAACGTATGCCACAGTACTAAGGGTAAGCGGTAGAGGTTTCTCATAATGGTCAATCACAAAGAAGGACCCGTTATCCGATGCATGCAAGACATGTCATTTCTTTCCACTTTACGTTACATAATACTTCATTTCGTTCGTCATAATACGTAAAGCCATAGGAAAGGTAATCATACATCATAATAAGGAACATATCATACACATTCATCAACATCATACAGGGCAACATCATACATTCATAATATGCATAAACATGCAACATCATCATCATCATCATGCCCTATATGCACTCTAAGGCTATAACCATACTCTTACATGCTCTTACGGATTACTTTACATCCAAACTTACATCTAGACCTTTCCCCGAAGGCCAGAAGTCGAACTACACCTTCATTCGAGTGCAACAGCCCTATTCGGGCGTATGGACACTCTTCAGTCGCATGGCCTCCATGCGACTGAACATCATGCGACTGGACTCATGCGGATGGTCATCTATGCGAATGAACATTCAATCGTGCGTATGGACCTTGTGCGAATGGGATTACTGCGAATGGGCACCTATGCGACTAACCTCATGCGTATGAACTCATGCGACTAAGCCTTTATGCGACTGAACCCTCAGTCGCACCTCCCTCATGCGACTGGACTCCCAGTCGTGCGACTGAGTCCCAGTCGTGCAAATGAACCTTCAGTCGCCCTCATTCGGCCGTATGGCCTTCATTCGGTCGCCTAGCCCTAGCTGATGCAGAATGGAGTTCATCCCGAACCCAATCTGCCATTTTCGGCCTCCAAGCTCATCCAAACCCATTCTAAGCCTAAATTAACCCTTCTGGACCTTAGGAATGTATACCTTAACACCATACAAGCATACACAAGCCCGAAATCATACTCTAAACACACCATACACATCACACCCAAATGGGTCAAACACACACACACATAAAAACGGGTTTTGCACACTTTCCAGCCCCAAAATCGGTTGAAAACAAGTAAAAGTGGGGTCCTAGAACTCACACAATCGAGCACAAAGACAAGAGCTTCGATTTGGCTTGCTACTCGACGAATTTGGACACCCGAATCACCCGAATCAACCCTTTTCTCCCTTTTTCTCTTCTTTCTCTCTTCTCTCTTCTTTGGTGGATGAAATGTGTGAAGTGTGGGGAGAGTGGGCTGCCCTCTCCCTACACATATCACCACATTACCCGACTTTTCTTCGTTGGCGAGTTTGGTCCCTCGACTTTGGACTTTATTTCTTTTCTTTCTTCGTCGGCTTCAAAATAATAAATTTCCGGGTGTTACAGCATCTTTTGGGGTATTTTCGTCATTTCATCCCCCTCATTAAATGCTTCCATCCCCTACCCATCCTTTCATGGTACTAGATTTTTCTTTGAAAAGACCTCCTCCCCCACTTGTCTTGTCTTTCCTACCAACCCACACAACCTTCTTCCTTTAGAAAACCAAGAAAGCTTCGGGTTATTGTACTAGCTTTCTTCCATTTTTTCAATTATCATCATACTTAGCTTTCTTCATCACAAAGAAGCCGAGAACCTGAGTTTGTTTGAAGATGGGTGGCGGTGACGTTAACAGTGACCCACCCTTACCGGACGTTGATGTTGTAGAAGAAGCTTCGTTTGAGGACGTAGTACCTGATGAATCCCGTGTTGATGATGAGCATGAAGTACCTCATTTTCGATATATTGGTTATGATCGTCGTGGTGAGTTTTATAATCAATTGAGTAATGAATCTTTGTTCTTGGGTTAATTTAATTTATATCATTTTTATCATCTTGTTAAAATTACAAACTTTGTTCTTGGGTTAATTCTTATCATTTTTCTTTTGATATAAGCAATTTGTTAATTCTTATCATTTTTCTCTTTCTTGTTAATTCTTATCATTTTTATCATCTTGTTAATTCTTATCATTTTTCTTTTTCTTGTTGTTATAAGAATTTGTTTTGATATAAGCAATTTGTTCAATGACTTTTGTCAGCCCTGTTTTTTGAGTGTCTTTTATTATCATATTTTTGTAACAATTTGTTTTGATATAATCAATTTGTTCAATGATTTTTTCTTCTTGGTTGACTTTTATTATCATATTTTTGTAAGAAAATGTTAAACCCAAATTTGTAGCAAAAGATAATGTGTCCAATATCAAATCTGTAATATCACAATATTAAATTCTTAGTACACTGTTGATATTGATTTTTTCTTAAGAAATAACTTAGTTTCTTAAGAAATAACTTAGTATACTTGTAAGAACTAACTCAACTTGAGCTGAGTAGTGGGTTATGTATTTTCTTATGTTATTACTTAATTGTTTGTCACTTAATTTTACTATATTTATTATAGTATAGTACTACTTTCTTTTTTTCAGATTTTTTATGAAATTTTTCATATTTTTTTAATTATTTTTTTCTTAAATTTTTTTCACTGTTAATATTTACATTATGTTACACCTATTTCATTACCTGTAAATTTTGATTTAAATTTGTCTCACTACATTCCAGCATAGTCATGGTAACTCAATGTACTACTGTTATTATTTGTCTTACTAACCTTCCCTATTTTGTTTTTGCCTAACATAACAGGAAGTCACTGTAGTAATATATTCCAAACCCCAAATGGTAGCAAGTATTGGGTTCCTGAGGTTTCCGTTGATCAGAAACCTTTTGTTGGTGCTATTTTTACTTCATGGCAGCAGGTGTTGGACATGTACCAGCGATACGCACAGTCATCAGGTTTTGTTGTACGTGTGGGAGGTTTTAAGAGATGGAATGGTGTCATTACTCATCGCACATTGTTATGTAACAAATGGGGTAAGCCTAAAGGGAAGAGTATTGATACCACAGATCCTTCCACTCTTTGTCCGACTCGTGGTTGTGCATTTAAAGTAACAGATTGTAAGGCTCTCATTCGTTTGAAGGCAATAAAGGGCTCAGAACATTATGTGTTGTATGAATTTTCTGAGAAACATAACCATGATCTTATATCATCTGATAATATGGATTTGACTCGCACTGGTCGGCACTTGGATTTTCAAGATATTAAGTTTATACACACTATGAGTTTACACCGAGTTGGTCCAACTGTTTGCACATCGTTTGCATTCGGCCTTAAAAGGAGGCCACCACAACATGCGAGGAACCAAATCAGCATATAAGAATGTTAGTCGTGACATTAAGATGTTTATTGGGGACAGAGACATCATGTTTGTAGTTAGTAAGTTGGAGCAGTTTGCTAAGAACCACGTCAACTTTTCATATGACATCCACCATGTTGGTGGTGAGGTGAAGGCTATATATTGGGCTGATGAAATATCTCAAACCAATTACCGGTCATTTGGCGATGTTATTGCGTTTGATGCAACATATTCCACAAACAAGTACATATACTTACAAGTTTTTTTTTAATTTTGGTTGTGTGTTTGTACTAAAGCTGTTTTATTTGATTGTTTTTATACATTTGTAGGTACAACATGATATTTGTGCCTTTTACCGGTGTAGATCATCATAAAAAATGCGTAACTTTTGCCGCTGGTTTGTTGTCTGATGAGACGGCGGACTCGTACAAGTGGCTTCTCCGTTGTTTTCTGAGAACTCATAAGACGCATCCATCTTTAGTTTTAACGGATCAAGATCCTGCAATGAAGGTTGTTGTCTCCTCTGTATTTGTGAAAGCTCACCACCGTTTGTGTATGTGGCACATCATGAAGAAATTACCCTCTAAGGTATATTTTATACTATTAATTTTTAATTGCCGAACTTACTATATGTTTTAGTCTAACTTTTTTTCTTAGTCTACCCATGTCATGTAGTCTGATGTAATGTGATGTAAAATATAAAAACATTCTGATGTAGTATGATGTAGTAACTATACTTTATATACGAAGCTGACATCATTCAAGTGTTATTTAATTAACATTACTTAACATTTAATTTTTCATCAGTTTGTTCCCTTCTAATGTTCAGGTATGAATATCTCATGCAGTATGATCTAATGTGATGTAAAATATATATACGTACTGATGTAATATGATGTAGTAACTATACTTTATATACGAATGTGACATTATTCAAGTTTTATTTAATTTAACATTAGTTAACATTTTTTTTTCAAATCTTTGTTCCCTTGTAATTGCCGAACTAACTTTTGTCGTAGGCTACCCATCTCATGTACTTCTTTGAATTAACACTACTTAATGGTTTATATTAATGAAAAAATCTCATGTAGTCTGATGTAATTTGATGTAAAATATAAAAACATTCTGATGTAGTATGATGTAGTAAGTATACTTTATATACGAAGCTGACATCATTCAAGTGTTATTTAATTAACATTACTTAACAATAATTTTTTCATCAGTTTGTTCCCTTCTAGTGTTCCGGTATGAATATCTCATGTAGTCTGATCTAATTTGATTTGAAATATTAATACATACTGATGTAATATGATGTAGTAACTATACTTTATATACGAATGTGACATTATTCAAGTGTTATTTAATTAACATTAGTTCACATTTTTTTTTCATCAGTTTGTTCCCCTGTAATGTTAGGTATGAATAAACTGGAACACATTCTAGTACTTACATAGTCCCATTTGTTTGTTGTAATTTGTTGTAATCTAATGTTTTTGCCATGTAATTGGTCGTAATTTGTTGCAATCTAATGTAGTGTTTTATGTAATATGATGTCAGGTACAAATTTAGTTTAACACATTTGTACTTATTGTTTTTTTCGCAGATTAGTTCTGACATTTATGAGAACTCTAATATTCGTTCTGCGATTCATAAGTTGGTATGGAATGTTTACATCACCCCTGTTACATTTGAGGAGCGTTGGCATAATCTAATCAGGTCTTTTAGCTTATCCGACAATGTTTGGTTGAACGACATGTTTGGTATTAGGCATATGTGGGTTCCGGCCTATTTTAGAGAGATCCCAATGTGTTGTCTCATGAAGACCACTTCGAGATGCGAGAGCTCTAATGCGTCTTTCAAGGTTACTTCAAGTCCTGCGAACACTCTTGTTCAATTTTTCATGGCCTTTGACTCTGCTTTAGACAATCAGCGTTACAATCAACGTACTGTTGACTTTGTAAGTAGTACCAGTCGACTACAACTTAAAACTGCTTTGCCGATCGAACAACACGCTGAGCGTTTCTACACGCAAACCCTATTTAAGGAAGTTCAAAAAGAGATATACAAGGGTCTTATGTGTTGTTTTATAACTAATGTTGATGTTCAGGATCATACCAAGATTTTCACAGTCTCTCAAATTGATAAGAGGACTGATTTGGTTAACGAATTCTACGTAAGCAACTGAAAATCACCTTTTCCTTTAATTTGTTTTTTTTCTTGTTTAATATATTGTATTTTTTTATATCATTAATCAAGTAATTTTTTTTCAGGTATCACATCACTTGGTTACCAAGTCTTATGAGTGTTCCTGTATGGGGTTTACACGTATTGGCTACCTTTGTCGTCACATATTCTGTGTTTTTCGTTTAAACAAAGTATCCGAAATCCCAGATGCGTATATATCTCCCCGTTGGTTTCGAGACAGTCTTCCGACTCAGGTGTTTAGTATTCAGAACCGCCTTACGGCAGAGACAACAGAACAAGCTGTTTTAAGGAACAATGTGTTAGAATGCGTGAATGATTGTGTTGATCAACTAAGGGACAACATTGATGGGTTATCAGGTTTAGCTACCAAGTTAAACGAAATTAAGGAAGAGATTTTGACCCATAAATCAACAGAAAGTGTCTCTAAATCAAGGAATGAAGTTATTAAGGCGCTGGTTGGTGTTGAAGATGTAACTGAAGTGAATTTAACCACCCCACAAGGTATTCGCAACAAGGGTTGTGGTACCAATCGCCGTTTAATTGGACCTGGTGAGAAGGCTGTTGAGAAGAGCATGAAGAAGCCAAGATTGTGCAACATATGTAAGGAGTATGGGCACCATGATACGAGGAACTGCAGGAAGAAGGTTAAGGCTGGTCCTAACAACCCTCCCCAGTAGGTTGGCAGTTTAACGTATCTGCGTACTTTTCTTTTTTTGGTTACCACTTATTAGTGTGTAACGTATCTGCGTAGGTTGGTGTTTTTTTGGCTTACAACTTAGTTGTAACGTACTACCTATTCTCACCACTTCTTTGAATGTTATATCATTTTGTTTCTGACCCATATGTTTTTTGGTTACCCTTTTTTTGAAAGGGGACAACGTGTATACATATGGTGTATGAAACAACTATGATTTTCGAACAATGTAAGATAAATCTTTGTTTTTAATGTTGAATGTTATGTTGGTATAAATGTCTATTTTAAATGTTGAAGTCAGTACAATAAATTGTGAACAACACTACATTAAGTTACAGCAGGTTTTAAGTTACACTAATGTAAGTAACATCATTTTGTTACCACTTATTAGTGGGTAAAGTATTAGTGGGTAAAGTATCTGCGTAGTGGTATGTTTTTTGGTTACCACTTTCAATTGTGTAAAGTACATTAAGTTACAGTATTGTTTTCAGTTACATTAACTTCAGTAACCTCTTTTCGTATTTTTAGACACTAAAGGGTATGAGCACCCTCCAATTATATAAACTTACCTTCCTTTTTTTACATAGGTTTTTTATTAACACTTATATCATCAAGGCATAATGTAATTTAATTATAATATAAACCATTTTTATGTCAATTGAATATAATTAATTTTACTTGACAATAGAACAATTTTTTTATACCAATTGAATATAAAGTGTGAACAACACTACATTAACTTACAGTATTGTTTTCATTTACCCTAATGTAAGTAACATCTTTTCGTATGTAGTGACACTAATATCAACTGAGTCAAATCAATTTACGTATAGATGCCGTATTAAATAATATACATTTTTGCAGTACTTTTTATTGTGTAAAGTACAACTTATTCTGACCACTTTTTTGTAGCTCCTCTTTTTTTGTTTTCTCATCCATATGTTTTTTGCTTACCTTTTTTGGAAAGGGGACAATGTGTATACATATGTTGTACTAAAGAACAATGATTTTTCTAACAATGTAACATAAATCATATTTAATGTTTGATGTTATGTTGTTAAAAATTACTTTTTTCTAACAGTACTATAAAGTGTGAACAACACTACATTAAGTTACAGTATTGTTTTAAGTTACATTAAATTCACTAACCTCTTTTCGTATTTTTAGTCATTACATTAACTTACACTACTCTTTTAAGTTACACTAATGTAACTAACATCTTTTCGTATTTTGTGACACTAATATCAACCTAGTCAAATAAATTTACATATAGATACTTTATTATAAAATATGCACTTTCCAGAATTTTTTTTTAGATTTTTAACAAAAATTTTTTTTTTTTGAACACTAAAGGGTATGCTTTTTTTACACCGTCTATCAACTTTAATTACACACTAGTATGCAACATACTTTGAACAATTTCTTGTGCATTGGAATGCTGCAACTTTATATACACTATAGTAAGCCAGGTGTTATTATTTAACCGTACAGTGGAATGACACCACAGTAATTTGGTTTAATTAGTATGATTTTCCAACATTTTTTCTCCATTTGCACCTTTTTTTCCATAGTACAATTCTTGCAGAATATTTAAATTTAATTATATCTACATCATCATAACTACTTTTGTCTATGTATTAAACTAAACACCATTCATAACTACTTTTCTGTATCATTAATATTAAACATACAAAAATATAGCTACAATAGTACCTGGTTTTGTTTTAGTAGTGTAAATGAGTTATGACAAAATAAAAATTACCATACACTAACCAACACAAAACACTAGCTTTGCAAATCTTAAGTTAAGTTTCAGGATCACATACTTTGTGATAAGACCATCAAGATTTTATACCGTACGCTGCATCCAACACTTTTTTCTTGTGCACGTTTATATTCGATAGTAGAATTCTTGCCGCATATTTCTTTCTCAGATTTTTTATTTGAGACTTCAGCGTTCTTTCGTTATTCTTGAAACCGCACTCAAAAGTTGCCCCGTTGTTGCCCATGAACATCTCCATATGGCGCATTGTAAATATCCCACAATCAGTGTAGTTGCGTTTAGTTGCCCATTCCAACTGTAGTCTGTTGATGTTTGTACTTGCAATTCTGCCTGATTTACCATTCCCCCATTTCAGCAAGTATTTTGTAAAAATATGCTTCTGCAAACAAAGGAAATAAGTTACCCCATTTTATATGTAAAAATAATTGTTTCTGCCAACAAAGCATTATTTAATAAACTCACCACTTTGTAAGGCGTATCTTTTTTTTGATACTCTTCATTGTCCCGTAGTTGGACAATGCTCTCTTTAGGCTCCATATTGTCAATGACAAAAGTGGATGGGTTCTTCATGTCAAACACGACAAGGTAGAAATGTTTCTTTTCCAATATTGGAAAGAATACGAGATCGTATCCTTTAAGATTTCTCTGCTTCTCGTCCCTCCCTAATGCTTCAAAAATGTTATTTGTAAATGTCCTCAAACATTTTTCCTCGTTGATGAATAGCCACTCCAACTGGACAAACACATGACAATCAAAAGCGGAAGATTTTTTGCAATGATTATGGATTAGTTTGTTGTTTGTTTACTTACGAAAGGCTGGTGGCACACAAACAGCCTATGGGGTGATTCGATGCTCCGTAACTTTTCTTCATTATTCAATACTGCAGCCCAACAGTCTATGATGTTGCCATAAACCTCCCTACATGGCTCCAAAGTCCTTAAGATAAATATCTCTGTCCTCACCCCTAATTGTGTGTCAAATACTTGTTCGCTGCATTAGTGTAACATTATTTGTTATTATCACTTTAACGAAAAATTACTGCATTAGTGTAACATTATTTCGTTTTATGGTAATAAAATATATCACCTTGGATTTATGTTGAATATTAATTCCCATATAGCCTCCTCCTCCTTGGTGAATAATTGATCAATTGTTGTCTCCCTCATATAGTATGGTGATTTTGCTGTAGACGGCACCATTTTTTTTCTTGCCGGATTTTTTCTAATTGTTTTCTTATCTTCTTTCATCTTTACTACATATTTCCATAAACCACATATAATGTAAAATATAAAGGATAAGAATTTTGCCAGACAAAAATTAAGCTATGGTATTCAATAAACTAAGTCAAATTTCACTGTAATGTAATCTAAAGTACTATTGTTAACTGTTAATTAAAAATTTTAACCTTTACCTTGTGCCCCACTTTGATCCTCCTGTTTTAAACCCAATCTCTTAGATGGGCCACCCAAGTTGCCTGTATTTTCTACATCAGAAGAGGGCACATTTAAACCCAAACATCAATAATTAAACATAATGTTATGCATAAAATTTACAGTAATGGTTTGTTTTATTACTTCTTGAAATATAATATCATGTGATGCAATCTTTTTTTCAATCAATGTAAGTTGATGCTAATTTTTCACACACTAAAACATGAAGTAAGAATCATAGGTTATGTTTTCACTCTAAACAAAGCAGGCATTAATTTGGAAACATTGGAAACAACTGATTTGCTATGTAATCTAACAATGTTTTCACTCTAAACAAAGCAGGCATACGTTGTCTACAATCTATTTTACATTACCTTCTTTGTTAAAAACTCCCTCCCCCTTCTCATTGCAGCCCAAATTGTCTGGACGTGTAGGAAACCCGCAGTTGTCACTTTCTGTGTCCACTGTAAACCATAACAAATTAGTCAATTTTCAAGATAAAACTATATTAACACTTAAACCTCACCTGATACAGGAATATGATGTAATATGATGTAAATTACTGCAATACAAGAATATGACTATTTTCTTCTAATGTAATATGATGTAATACAGGAATATGTCAATTACATCAAATGTAATACCGGAATATGACTCTGTTCATCTAATTATGTAATAAAGGAATATGACTATTTTCATAAAATGATGTAATACAGGAATATGACTATTTCATCTAATGTTATTTAAATTCTCAAAAAACCCAAATATACTGCACTTATTATATGACTCCCAAACCAGATAAAACCTCACCTTATACAGGAAGCTTATGTAATATGATGTAATTTATTGTAACACAGGAATATGTCTATTTTCATCTAATGTAATATGATGTAATACAGGAATATGACTTTTTTCATCTAATGTAATATGTTGTAATATGATGTAATTGACTGAAAACTAATGTCGGCTAACTCATTTGTCATCTACTGTAATATGTTTTCTATATTAACTATATTTCTTCAACTCCCAACTTTATTTGTCTATGTGAATCTCCACTTTTAAGATAGTGCACCCAACTTGCACCATCATTCACAGTCATGGTTTTATTGACTTCTTTATACATATTTTTTTATTTTTCTTTTACTTTATACGCGTGCAAATTATTCTGTCTGTCACTATAAATTTAGTCTTTTATACCTGTTTTTGTTCTTATCTAAACTAATGTAACATCCAACGGCAAACCTAAATTTTTTATTTTACCTCTTCTTACATCATTACCTTTGCCAGAACATTTTTTTCTCGGAATTGTTTTTCTAATATTATTTCATATCTGCTACATTTTTTCAAAAACCACATATACTGTAAACTATGACGGATAAGAATTTTGTAAGACAAAATAAAAACCTATTTTATCACATAAATTTATAAAAAAAACAATATAATGTCATGTAATTAATTATTTGTTCACTGTAATCTCATAGTATTTACCTTTTTTTTGGGCCGCACTTTCATCCTCCTGTGTTAAACCCAAACTATAAGATGGGGCACCCAAGTTGACTGTCTTTTTTACTACAAAATAGCTCACGATGAAACATAGTTACCAAAATATAAATTACAATTTATGCATATACTTTATACTATTTTTTCAAAATTTTTAGAAACAGACAGAATAACATGGTAAAGACTATAATTATATTGACACACAGAATAACATGTATAACCAAAGCTGTAAATCATGGAAGTGAATTTGCACATAATATACGAAGGCCAAACAAGATTAAACCTCAGCTTGTACCGGAATATTATTTAATATGATGTAATTTCCTGCAATACCAGAATATCACTATTTTCATCTAATGTAATATGATGTATTCCAGGAATATGACTATTACATCTAAAGCAATTCTGGAATATGACTCTTTTTCATCTAATGATGTAATATAGCAATATGACTATTTAATCTAATGATGTAATACAGGAATATGACTATTTCATTTAATGTTATTTAAATTCTACAACAACCCAAATATACTGCACTTATTACCTGAAACCCAAATCAGATTAAACCTCAGCTTATACAGGAATATGATGTAATATGATGTAATTTACTGTAATACAGGAATCTGACTATTTCAGCTAATGTAATATGATGTAATACAGGAATATGACTATTTTTCATCTAATGTAATATGATGTAATATGATGTAGTTTACTGAAAAGTAATGTCGGCTAAATCATTTGCAGTCTACTGTAATATGTTTTCTATATTAACTATTTCTCTTGAACCAACAAGTTTATATGACTATGTCAATCTACACTTTTAAGATAGTGCACCCAACTACCACCATCATTCACAGTCATGGTTATATTGACTTATTTATAAATATCTATTTAATTTTATTTAAACTTTTTACGCGTTCAAATTATTCACACTGTCACTATAAATTTAGTCTTTTATACCTGTTTTTGTTCTTATCTAAACTAATGTAACATCCCACGGCAAACCTAAATTTTTTATTTTACCTCTTCTTACATCATTACCTTTCCCGGACCATTTTTTTCTCGGAATTGTTTTGTAATATTCTTTCATATCTGCTACATTTTTTCATAAACCACATATATTGTAAACTATGACGGATAAGAATTTTCTAAGACAAAATAGAAACCTATGTTATCACATAAATTTATAAAAAAACAATATAATGTCATGTAATTAATTATTTGTTCACTGTAATCTCATAGTTTTTACCTGTTTTTTGGGCCTCACTTTCATCCTCCTGTGTTAAACCCAAACTATAAGATGGGGCACCCAAGTTGACTGTCTTTTTTACTACAAAATAGCGCACGATGAAACATAGTTACCAAAATATAAACTTCAATTTATGCATATACTTTATACTATTTTTCAAAGTTTATAGAAACAGAAAGAATAACATTCTAAAGACTATAATTATATTGACAGACAGAATAACATGTATAACCCAAGCTGTAAATCATGGAAGTGAATTGCACTTAATACATGAAGGCCAAACAAGATGATGTAATATGATGTAATTTCCTGCAATACCATAATATCACTATTTTCATCTAAGGTAATATGATGTATTGCAGGAATATGCGTATGACATCTAATGTAATTCTGGCATATGACTCTTTTCATCTAATGATGTAATATAGCAATATGACTATTTAATCTAATGATGTAATACAGGAATATGACTATTACATTTAATGTTATTTAAAATCTACAACAACCCAAATATACTGCACTTATTACCTCAAACCCAAACCAGATTAAACCTCACCTTATACAGGAATATGATGTAATATGATGTAATTTACTGTAATACAGGAATATGACTATTTCACCTAATGTAATATGATGTAATACAGGAATATGACTTTTTTCATATAATGTAATATGATGTAATATGATGTAGTTTACTGAAAACTAATGTCGGCTAAATCATTCACAGTCATGGTTATATTGACTTATTTATACATATCTATTTAATTTTATTTAAACTTTTTACGCGTTCAAATTATTCAGACTGTCACTATAAATTTAGTCTTTATATCTGTTTATGTTCTTGTCTAAAGTAATGTAACATCCTACGGCAAAGTTATACAGTTATAAAAAAATGACTGTAATGTCATGTAATTAATTATTTGTTCACTGTAATTTATTAGTTTCTACCTTTTTTTGGGCCTCATTTTCATCCTCCTGTGTTAAACCCAAGCTATAAGATGGGCCCCCCAAGTTGAATGTCTTTTGTACTACAAAATAGCGCACAATAAAAGATAGTTACCAAAATAGTCACTTCAACTTATGCATATAATGTATACTATTTTTTCAATATATTTTCTTGAAAATATAAACTGATGTGATGTCATATTATTAAAATCAATGTAAGTTAATACAAATTTTCACACACAGAAAAAAACGGAAGTAAGATGCATCACCAAGGTCTATATAATTGCATAAGTTATGTTTTTGATTATAAAGAAGGCAGTAATTGAATTGGAAACGACACATTTGCTATGTAACGTAAACATGTCTACCATACGTTTTGTAAAATGTTATTACATTACCTTCTTTATTAAATACTCCCTCCCCCTTTTTATTGTACCCCAAATTGTCCGAAGGTGTCTCAAACCCACATTTATCACTTTTCTTCTTCACTATAAACGATAAGAAGTTAGTCAATTTTAAAATAAAACTATATTAACACATAATAAATTCATAACTTTTTCCTTAAATTTAACGTTTTGTACAACAAAATGGAAGTGTACTGTAGTTATTTAATTTTACATTTACCTTCAGCCGCACTTTCAACGTCCTGTGTTAACCCCAAACTGTAAGATGGGCCCCCCAAGCTGCCTGTGTGATGTACTATACAATAAACCAAATTTAGTAATACTTATCAAATATACATATCATTTGATCCATAATCGTATGTTTTCTTACTTTTTGGTCATTTTAAAGTTATTTAAAATCAATTCTCTGACAAATATACAGCACTTAATCTATCAAACACAAACCACATTAAACCTCCAATTATTCAGGCAACTTTCTTACCACTTTTTCATCTAATGTAATATCATGTTATTTCCTTTTAATAAATTCCTGGTAATTCAATTCAATGGTAACATTTCTAAATTGTATTCGTTCATGTAACATAACCTAATATATTATATTCTAATATAAATTTCATTACTTACCTTCCTCTTGCGCCTTACATTGACTGTCCTGTGTTAAACCCAAGCTGTAAGATGGGGCACCAAAGTTCCATGGTTTATCTATTATAGAATAGGACACCATCATCCACACGTTGGAATAAATATTCATTAATGTCCATACAACCTGTTCTATGTAATTTTAAATTTTATTTTCTAAGATGTATGTAATGTAAGCTGGTGCAACTATATAACTGTAACGTAATGTAACATCATAGTTATGTTGCATAACTTATATTCATTAAAAGTATCCCAAATGCATTCTCATTCATCATATTAAGCTACGTTAACATATTTTATTTCCCCTTCATATTTTGTACAATGCAACTAACCACTTATAGTTCGCCTTTCTCCTTTTCTTGCGTTTCATCATAGAATGTTGTTGTTTTTGATTCCTGACACAAGAACAATATTTACCTTTCATGATAGGTGTTTCTGTAGACTCCTGTGTCAATCCCAAGCTGTAAGATGGTGCACCCAAGTCTACTGACTGATAATGCGGCACTGAAACCCAGAAAACATTTTCACATTACATGTTTTATTATTATTAACTTATAATATTTAAGCATTTAATTCCTTACCTTTAATTCTCTTCTCTTCCAAATGTTTAGCAAATTGTGCTAGGACCAATTTCTGATTGGGTACATTCCTCTCTTCCTCAATTTCTTTTTTCTGCAAATCTATGTTACAACATACTAAACAATTAGTATTGACAACCACCTACTTTTTTTACTATACTTTAGTATGTTCTTAGTTCACACGGACCTATGTCTTGTTTTAATTTTTCTTCTGCCATCATTTTTTTGTCAGCAAATGTTTCTGTCTTCTGCTGTACTTCTTTCACGAACTTGTACGGATTATTTTTTATTTGGCTTTTAGTATAACCTGTCACAAAACATAATGATTACGAAGCGCACAATTTCTATGAAAACACAATTTTAAGAACAACTTATGTATGACTCCCCTATTATTTACCTTTACAAATTTTAGGTCCACACTCCATTAAGATTTTGCCAATTTGACTTTCTTTAATATCAACACCTCTCGCCTCCTCTCCCTTACTACAATCTTTCTGTGTTTTTGTACCTTCTCCAGCTAACATATTAACCTCCGCTGTGTTGGACAATATAGTTACATTAGTGTAACAAAAAAAATTTTACATTTTAAACATAATTGTTCTATAATGGATCCCCTCAGTTGTAATTTACATTTAACTAGTTAGTTACATTACTGTAAGGATATGTAGTAGAAGCTCAACTACTTTTAAACGTTATAAAAAATATTCCAAACCACCTCGTTCAAATCCCACATGTTTTAATATTCTAATTATAACCACTGTAGTAATATCTAAGAATAACACTTTAATACCTTCAGATTGCATTTTATTTTTTTCGTATACCATCGGGCACAGGTCATCATCATTTTTTTCCTTTACAATTTCCTTTTGCTCGTAATGTACACCCTTGCTTGAATCTTCTCCTGCTTTTGAAAAATATTTAATTAGTGCAAACCTTATAACTTATAAACTTATTTAAAATTATTTCTCTATCTTCTATACAATTACAACGCTTACCATTTCTATTAATGTTGTGTCCATCATCCATAACATCATCCTCTTCACTTTCAATCAATGGTTGTCTCTTTTCATTGACGTCCATACAAACTTGAAATATTAGATCATCCAAAACCTTTTCATTTTCTATTTTCTCTTGTTCTTTCTCAATTCCTCCTTTCATGGGTGAACAAACGGGTCTCGGTTTATGATTGAATACACATTCAAATTTTAAGGCTAATCTTTCAATCCCTTCTTTTTTTCTTTTTTTTCCTTGCATTTCTAATATTCCCAACTCAAGTTCTGTCTTCATCGTGATTGTTTTCATCATAATTTCTTCAAGCTCAACTAACCTCCGCTGTAATATTTACAACAATACAACATGTAAACACAGGTAAAATTGTTTAGTTTTTGATATATGTTGAAATAACTTATGAAAATTCCCATATTACTTTTCCACTGTACCTCTTCATCATCTCCAGCTGTGGTTTTCCTACCTACCCCAGGGTTGTTTTCTTTTCTTTTTCCCAAATCCCCCGAATAGATTCCTACTAATTCACCTAGACCAAAGCCACCATTTTTTATTTCTAATCTCTCTCTTAATTTCAATTTGTCCAAATTCCATGTTTGAATTGGTGGTTTGGAATAATCTTCATCCATACCCCTGCATCTAATTGCACGCACGTACATCATCTGCCATTAACAAGAATTTTATATGAGTTACAACAAGTAATAAAGCATGCATTAATGTAAACATCATCAATTTGTTTTCAACTATGTTGCACAAAACAATTGATTAAAGTCAGGTAAACAAAACATTTTTATGGACCAACTTACAGTAATGTAAAGACCAGCAAAATGTTCTCATCAATTTCGTATGAGTAAGCTCAAATACTATACTAACTAATTTAGTTACACCAATGTAATAAAAACCTAAACCAACACACTTTATCGCACTGTAATGATATGTAGTTATTGTATATATCTAACATACCGTAAGTAATGTCAACGGACCGGTGAAAGGTTTTGTGTTGTTCCTGTCCCACGCCATTTTACTGTTTCTTAATTTGTTCAGCACATAAGCACACCAATTAATCTCCCTTACATCTACTCTGTTGTTAATCTGGTAGATTGCATTAAGCTTACATTTCCCGTGTGCATGACATTCAACCATAGTCGCCAAGAACAAAGCCAAAAAGTCTAGCTTGAAGCAGTTTATGTTGTGATGTCCATTGTTTGTTATCCGAGCCACAATATCTGTCGGCGATATGTAAGAACCACCATATGAACTCCTCCAGTCATCTAATACGGAACTTCTTACATCTACTTCTTCCAAACTTTCTAAAAGGATTCCTTCTCTTGGAATACCCAACAATATGTGTATCGCTTCCTCATCAACTTTTACCTTCCCACACGGAAGATCTAGTTCCATCTTCTCTTCGTCAAAAACATCTACAACATAGTAACCTAGTTTCTGTGGGATCCCATCTACCTTAAATGACAGAGTTTGCCAAATCCCATCTCTTCAACAGCATTACGTTGTTGTTCATTCAGCACTGTAATCGCCTTTGATAGTGGCTTTGGTGAACATCTATTTAATATTGACGGATAATTGTTCTCCACTTCATTCATCCGTCCTTTCCTCTTACGCCCACTACTAATATGATCAACCCGTTTATCCTTACCTATTAACCGTAGGAGCAATTAACAGAAGATATCAAAATAAGTCTTTTCAATTACTTATTATTTTAAGATTAAACAACCAATGCTATACTTGATCCTTTTTGTAGCATAACAATAATCGTATGTCAATCATTTATATCCACATACCTTTTAAACTGTCCTTGACATGGTTCTCCTCGGGCTTTGAATTCTTCATCTTCTCTTTCACACAAGCCCCTGTTAATAACAATTTTAATGGAGTCATTTAATATTGTTCAATAAAAACTGTAACCCTTAAAACCACATAACTAATATGTTATTTATATACTTAAAAAAATCTTGCGTACTTTTAACATTTCTCCGCACACTTGGACCTTCTGATGACAGTAATGAAATAATTGGCAATTCTTCATCATCAACTGAACCTGTTACCACCAAATTAACAACTACATTAATTGTCTCAGAAACCCCAAAATTTTTGTTACAGTTAATTACAGTAAACTATACAAATAAAAGTAACAAGTATTTCTGTGTGGACCTTCACTTTTATTATTCGCCGCAGATGTTGGCTCACTAGTATGCCTTTTCACACGCTTCCCTGTTCAAAATTATAATTAAATTGGCAGTCCTTAGAAATAACAAACCAAGTAAAACTCATTTCACAATCATGTACGTATAATGTAGCATTTGTACATTACCATTACCACTCTTGTGCGTTGTCCGTTCTTCAGATGACAATAATTGATGTTTGGCACCTTACACTCATCAGCACACCCTGTTCTCATAAGTTTATTTACTGTAATATATCAGGAAAACGATTTTGGAAAAATGGGAATGCGATTGTGTTTTTATTTGATTACAGAACTACATCCTCTTTTGATTTTTGAATTTTCTGGTTTAACTTAATTTTCAAGTCTCTTGTTTCTCTCCATAAAACAGTAAAGTTACTATGAATTACAGTATGCCATACAAATACAACTACACCTATTTACCTTGTTCACCTTCATCTTCACTATTCTTCTCAGACCTTGTGTCGGTAATTCTCCTCTTAACACGCTTGCCTTTTTAATAATAAAAATAAACTTTTTCTTCTTAGTAACAACCAACCCGATAAAACACTTTTACAATTTAATTAATAGCTATTTTACCAATTCTACGTTACCTTTTCCAGTAATCCGAATTGTCGGTTCTTCAGATGAGAGTAATGAAATATGTGGCACTTTAGATCCATCCACAGGCTCTGTTTTCAGCAAAAATAATAATTCAATTATTTAGGTAATAAAATTTTTTGGATTAGTCAAATGTATTTATGTTTTGGTACAATGTCAGTTAACTTTCTGTAAGAATAAAGAAATTGTAATTAACCATTATCTTTAGTAGACCAATAAGTAACAGTACACTAACTAACCGTAGTCTGTATCTTCATCCATGTCAATATTTATAGGATCCCCTTCCGTGTTTTTAAATCTGCTTAACGATTTACAGGCTAGTCTTTCGCTAGTCCTTCCTGTTACAATCAACCATACAATTGAGATAAACATAATTTATAATAATATATCAATACGGCTTAGATTAGAATTCCTTACGTCTTGAATGTCTCCATTTGGTTGATCTCAACCAATGCAAATTCTTAGTTCCACTGTTTATGCTGTCCAAAATGAACAACCCTTTAAAATCAATTTAAATTCAGAAAGTAATAAGAACATCTACCACACACTAACTGTATTCAACTGTATTCTAAAATAATTTCAACTGTATTCTAAATTTCAACCTTTTCTGAAAGAAATTTGACCTAAATTCGGACCTATAACTTATAATCATTCACAAGAAACACATAACAAACTGCTGATAGTAAAAACTATTAATTCCAATTAGGATTTCTAGTGCTTTTTTAAAAGAGAAACCGTAGGTTGTGTTTGTTAACATGGTTAAAAAGGGCTAACATAATCTACCACCCCAAACACCAAAAACAACATTTTAAGCAATTGTAATTGCAGAAACTACAGCTAAAATTATGGTAACTACTTTATTTGGGTTATAAGTGAGGGGATTTATTGAAATGGGTCATACGTGACGGGATTTACAGAAAATCCACTTTCTTTCATCGTCTTCGAAATTACAAGCAAATACAAATGGGTAATTTAGTGTACAATTCAGAAACTGAGAAATCACATTCAAAGAATTCAATAACCACTACTACATATGATTTCCCCTAATTTCAATTTCAAAGTACTTTCTTGAAATGTCGTGGAACTTACCGAACATCCTTTTCTTTCATCGTCGCCAATCTTCCACAAGTTTTACTTATCAATTCAAATACCCCAATTCTTCCGAATGTGATGCCGTGGAACTTGAAATTTTGTGTACTTCAAATACCCAATTCTTCCGAATGTAATGAACGCAGGATTTCAACTTCTCTGTGGTTTTCAAATTTCAGGAATAGTGGGTTATTGGAAATAGGTCAATGGGATGTGATTTGACCTTTGCTTTATGTACAATCAAATTGTACAAACGTTTGTGATATTCCTAAAGCAAGTTACTAAAATACCCTTAATGACTTGTGTATGTGGACCCTACATAACTAAAATATTACAAATTATTTAGGGCCTTTGGATCATAAAGTATAACAAAGATCAAAGGCCCATATTTAGTTAAAGAGTTCTCACATTTTCAAGAGTTCTCATTATAACTACTCCCTATATATATATATATATATATATATATATATATATATATATATATATATATATATATATATATATATATATATATATATATATATATATATATATATATATATATATATATATATATATATATATATATATATATATATGTTAGATATATGTATATTCATTCACTTGTTAAAAACAAAGAAATCAACATCTTATTAATTATACAATGTATATTAAACTCGTCTAAATAAGAATTATACATAAATAATTACCATTCTGTAAGGATTTCTATAAGTCTGATGCAGCCAAAACATCCAAAGTCTCTATGCATGCACTGAAGTACAGAAGTAGAAATGCTTCAGAAGTTTTACACCATGCACTAGAAAATATTCTAAGTGTAAAATCTTCCGAAGCCAAGACCAACATCTTTCGAAGCCAAAAGTGAAGTCTTCCGAAGCTTCAAAGATAAAGTCTTTCGAAGCCAAAGAGTGAAGACAGATTTCTTCCGAAGACTTTTATGAACATGCTTTTATCTTATGTACTTTACCATAAAGCTGGACCACCTTTCCGCTGCAGCTCTGTTCAGTTACCAACTTACATGAGGTGGTGAAAAGGTCCATACTTTTGGTAGTTACATTAAGGTCTTGAGTCTTAACTTTCTATTTTATGTACTTTTATCCTTTTTGTAATATATTAGGATGTGCGCTATGGCATGTCATAGTCACTAGTCAAAAGGCAATCTACCTTTTGACTCTACATTTGATTTTGTAGTTGTCTAATCTTATGTATCCAGCTGACCTTTAAAGTATGACTGGCTGTAGGATGTAGTATAAAGTATCTCAAGTACTTGTAACTTTCTTTCTATGCTTTGTAATACTTGTAAAAGAACTTGAGAAACAATATACAACATTCTTGAAAAACCATACACTTGTGTTGTTTGCTATCTTTTTCTGTCTCATATTTTACTTGTCTCATATTTTACTTGTGTTCTTAGTATCTTACTTACTTGTGTTCTTAGTATCTCCTCATTGTGTTGTTGTATTGTAAGTGCATACCCTTAAACAATCTTGCATTTGGTGTCAGAGCATTCCAGGCTTTTGATTACAAGATCTCACCATCTTAAGATCCCTCACACACACAAAATACTTAACAACTCAAATGGCAGCTATTACAAAAACTGATATGGAAACTGGAACTATGACAAAGTCTCTACTTATCACTCTTGAAGACTTTGATACTTGGTGTCAAAGAATGGAAGGTTTTATCAAGTCTCAAGACTCCAGGATGTGGGACTCTATTGTTCAAGGACCTTACATACCAAGCACCCCCTCAGCTGCTGGTGGTGGTATGATTCCAAAGGCTGTGGCTGACTATTTTGATGAAGACAGAAAAAGAATAGAGATTGAGCAGAAAGCCATGACAGCCCTTCAAACTGCTCTTCCAAACTCCATCCACGAAGGTTTCAAGAAGTGCCAGATCAAGTCAATGATGTCACACACTTATTAGATCAAGTCAATCTTGCATTTCTAAGATTCCCAACTCAAGTTCTGTCTTCATCGTGATTGTTTTCATCATAATTTCTTCAAGCTCAACTAACCTCCGCTGTAATATTTACAACAATACAACATGTAAACACAGGTAAAATTGTTTAGTTTTTGATATATGTTGAAATAACTTATGAAAATTCCCATATTACTTTTCCACTGTACCTCTTCATCATCTCCAGCTGTGGTTTTCCTACCGACCCCAGGGCTGTTTTCTTTTCTTTTTCCCAAATCCCCCGAATAGATTCCTACTAATTCACCTAGACCAAAGCCACCATTTTTTATTTCTAATCTCTCTCTTAATTTCAATTTGTCCAAATTCCATGTTTGAATTGGTGGTTTGGAATAATCTTCATCCATACCCCTGCATCTAATTGCACGCACGTACATCATCTGCTATTAACAAGAATTTTATATGAGTTACAACAAGTAATAAAGCATGCATTAATGTAAACATCAGCAATTTGTTTTCAACTATGTTGCACAAAACAATTGATTAAAGTCAGGTAAACAAAACATTTTTATGGACCAACTTACAGTAATGTAAAGACCAGCAAAATGTTCTCATCAATTTCGTATGAGTAAGCTCAAATACTATACTAACTAATTTAGTTACACCAATGTAATAAAAACCTAAACCAACACACTTTATCGCACTGTAATGATATGTAGTTATTGTATATATCTAACATACCGTAAGTAATGTCAACGGACCGGTGAAAGGTTTTGTGTTGTTCCTGTCCCACGCCATTTTACTGTTTCTTAATTTGTTCAGCACATAAGCACACCAATTAATCTCCCTTACATCTACTCTGTTGTTAATCTGGTAGATTGCATTAAGCTTACATTTCCCGTGTGCATGACATTCAACCATAGTCGCCAAGAACAAAGCCAAAAAGTCTAGCTTGAAGCAGTTTATGTTGTGATGTCCATTGTTTGTTATCCGAGCCACAATATCTGTCGGCGATATGTAAGAACCACCATATGAACTCCTCCAGTCATCTAATACGGAACTTCTTACATCTACTTCTTCCAAACTTTCTAAAAGGATTCCTTCTCTTGGAATACCCAACAATATGTGTATCGCTTCCTCATCAACTTTTACCTTCCCACACGGAAGATCTAGTTCCATCTTCTCTTCGTCAAAAACATCTACAACATAGTAACCTAGTTTCTGTGGGATCCCATCTACCTTAAATGACAGGAGTTTGCCAAATCCCATCTCTTCAACAGCATTACGTTGTTGTTCATTCAGCACTGTAATCGCCTTTGATAGTGGCTTTGGTGAACATCTATTTAATATTGACGGATAATTGTTCTCCACTTCATTCATCCGTCCTTTCCTCTTACGCCCACTACTAATATGATCAACCCGTTTATCCTTACCTATTAACCGTAGGAGCAATTAACAGAAGATATCAAAATAAGTCTTTTCAATTACTTATTATTTTAAGATTAAACAACCAATGCTATACTTGATCCTTTTTGTAGCATAACAATAATCGTATGTCAATCATTTATATCCACATACCTTTTAAACTGTCCTTGACATGGTTCTCCTCGGGCTTTGAATTCTTCATCTTCTCTTTCACACAAGCCCCTGTTAATAACAATTTTAATGGAGTCATTTAATATTGTTCAATAAAAACTGTAACCCTTAAAACCACATAACTAATATGTTATTTATATACTTAAAAAAATCTTGCGTACTTTTAACATTTCTCCGCACACTTGGACCTTCTGATGACAGTAATGAAATAATTGGCAATTCTTCATCATCAACTGAACCTGTTACCACCAAATTAACAACTACATTAATTGTCTCAGAAACCCTAAAATTTTTGTTACAGTTAATTACAGTAAACTATACAAATAAAAGTAACAAGTATTTCTGTGTGGACCTTCACTTTTATTATTCGCCGCAGATGTTGGCTCACTAGTATGCCTTTTCACACGCTTCCCTGTTCAAAATTATAATTAAATTGGCAGTCCTTAGAAATAACAAACCAAGTAAAACTCATTTCACAATCATGTACGTATAATGTAGCATTTGTACATTACCATTACCACTCTTGTGCGTTGTCCGTTCTTCAGATGACAATAATGTGATGTTTGGCACCTTACACTCATCAGCACACCCTGTTATCATAAGTTTATTTACTGTAATATATCAGGAAAACGATTTTGGAAAAATGGGAATGCGATTGTGTTTTTATTTGATTACAGAACTACATCCTCTTTTGATTTTTGAATTTTCTGGTTTAACTTAATTTTCAAGTCTCTTGTTTCTCTCCATAAAACAGTAAAGTTACTATGAATTACAGTATGCCATACAAATACAACTACACCTATTTACCTTGTTCACCTTCATCTTCACTATTCTTCTCAGACCTTGTGTCGGTAATTCTCCTCTTAACACGCTTGCCTTTTTAATAATAAAAATAAACTTTTTCTTCTTAGTAACAACCAACCCGATAAAACACTTTTACAATTTAATTAATAGCTATTTTACCAATTCTACGTTACCTTTTCCAGTAATCCGAATTGTCGGTTCTTCAGATGAGAGTAATGAAATATGTGGCACTTTAGATCCATCCACAGGCTCTGTTTTCAGCAAAAATAATAATTCAATTATTTAGGTAATAAAATTTTTTGGATTAGTCAAATGTATTTATGTTTTGGTACAATGTCAGTTAACTTTCTGTAAGAATAAAGAAATTGTAATTAACCATTATCTTTAGTAGACCAATAAGTAACAGTACACTAACTAACCGTAGTCTGTATCTTCATCCATGTCAATATTTATAGGATCCCCTTCCGTGTTTTTAAATCTGCTTAACGATTTACAGGCTAGTCTTTCGCTAGTCCTTCCTGTTACAATCAACCATACAATTGAGATAAACATAATTTATAATAATATATCAATACGGCTTAGATTAGAATTCCTTACATCTTGAATGTCTCCATTTGGTTGATCTCAACCAATGCAAATTCTTAGTTCCACTGTTTATGCTGTCCAAAATGAACAACCCTTTAAAATCAATTTAAATTCAGAAAGTAATAAGAACATCTACCACACACTAACTGTATTCAACTGTATTCTAAAATAATTTCAACTGTATTCTAAATTTCAACCTTTTCTGAAAGAAATTTGACCTAAATTCGGACCTATAACTTATAATCATTCACAAGAACCACATAACAAACTGCTGATAGTAAAAACTATTAATTCCAATTAGGATTTCTAGTGCTTTTTTAAAAGAGAAACCGTAGGTTGTGTTTGTTAACATGGTTAAAAAGGGCTAACATAATCTACCACCCCAAACACCAAAAACAACATTTTAAGCAATTGTAATTGCAGAAACTACAGCTAAAATTATGGTAACTACTTTATTTGGGTTATAAGTGAGGGGATTTATTGAAATGGGTCATACGTGACGGGATTTACAGAAAATCCACTTTCTTTCATCGTCTTCGAAATTACAAGCAAATACAAATGGGTAATTTAGTGTACAATTCAGAAACTGAGAAATCACATTCAAAGAATTCAATAACCACTACTACATATGATTTCCCCTAATTTCAATTTCAAAGTACTTTCTTGAAATGTCGTGGAACTTACCGAACATCCTTTTCTTTCATCGTCGCCAATCTTCCACAAGTTTTACTTATCAATTCAAATACCCCAATTCTTCCGAATGTGATGCCGTGGAACTTGAAATTTTGTGTACTTCAAATACCCAATTCTTCCGAATGTAATGAACGCAGGATTTCAACTTCTCTGTGGTTTTCAAATTTCAGGAATAGTGGGTTATTGGAAATAGGTCAATGGGATGTGATTTGACCTTTGCTTTATGTACAATCAAATTGTACAAACGTTTGTGATATTCCTAAAGCAAGTTACTAAAATACCCTTAATGACTTGTGTATGTGGACCCTACATAACTAAAATATTACAAATTAATTAGGGCCTTTGGATCATAAAGTATAACAAAGATCAAAGGCCCATATTTAGTTAAAGAGTTCTCACATTTTCAAGAGTTCTCATTATAACTACTCCCTATATATATATATATATATATATATATATATATATATATATATATATATATATATATATATATATATATATATATATATATCTATATATCTATATATATATATATATATATATATATATGTTAGATATATGTATATTCATTCACTTGTTAAAAACAAAGAAATCAACATCTTATTAATTATACAATGTATATTAAACTCGTCTAAATAAGAATTATACATAAATAATTACCATTCTGTAAGGATTTCTATAAGTCTGATGCAGTCAAAACATCCAAAGTCTCTATGCATGCACTGAAGTACAGTAGTAGAAATGCTTCAGAAGTTTTACACCATGCACTAGAAAATATTCTAAGTGTAAAATCTTCCGAAGCCAAGACCAACATCTTTCGAAGCCAAAAGTGAAGTCTTCCGAAGCTTCAAAGATAAAGTCTTTCGAAGCCAAAGAGTGAAGACAGATTTATTCCGAAGACTTTTATGAACATGCTTTTATCTTATGTTCTTTACCATAAAGCTGAACCACCTTTCCGCTGCAGCTCTGTTCAGTTACCAACTTACATGAGGTGGTGAAAAGGTCCATACTTTTGGTAGTTACATTAAGGTCTTGAGTCTTAACTTTCTATTTTATGTACTTTTATCCTTTTTGTAATATATTAGGATGTGCGCTATGGCATGTCATAGTCACTAGTCAAAAGGCAATCTACCTTTTGACTCTACATTTGATTTTGTAGTTGTCTAATCTTATGTATCCAGCTGACCTTTAAAGTATGACTGGCTGTAGGATGTAGTATAAAGTATCTCAAGTACTTGTAACTTTCTTTCTATGCTTTGTAATACTTGTAAAAGAACTTGAGAAACAATATACAACATTCTTGAAAAACCATACACTTGTGTTGTTTGCTATCTTTTTCTGTCTCATATTTTACTTGTCTCATATTTTACTTGTGTTCTTAGTATCTTACTTACTTGTGTTCTTAGTATCTCCTCATTGTGTTGTTGTATTGTAAGTGCATACCCTTAAACAATCTTGCATTTGGTGTCAGAGCATTCCAGGCTTTTGATTACAAGATCTCACCATCTTAAGATCCCTCACACACACAAAATACTTAACAACTCAAATGGCAGCTATTACAAAAGCTGATATGGAAACTGGAACTATGACAAAGTCTCTACTTATCACTCTTGAAGACTTTGATACTTGGTGTCAAAGAATGGAAGGCTTTATCAAGTCTCAAGACTCCAGGATGTGGGACTCTATTGTTCAAGGACCTTACATACCAAGCACCCCCTCAGCTGCTGGTGGTGGTATGATTCCAAAGGCTGTGGCTGACTATTCTGATGAAGACAGAAAAAGAATAGAGATTGATCAGAAAGCCATGACAGCCCTTCAAACTGCTCTTCCAAACTCCTTCTACGGAGGTTTCAAGAAGTGCAAAACTGCCAAGCAACTATGGGAAGCACTGAAGCTTATGTATGAGGGGTCCACTGAAGCTAAGGAGAATAAGAAGGATATCCTGAAGAAGCAGTTTGAAAACTTCACCTTCAAAGTAGGTGAAACCATGACTCAACAATACTTCAGGTATGTTGAAATTGTGGATACACTAATGGATGTTGGAGTAACTCTTGAGAACAGGGACATTATGAGGAAGTTCATGTCCTCTCTTCCTAGACAATGGACACATTATTGTGTTGTTATCAAGAGGACTGAGAACCTTAAGACTCTTACTCTTACAGAGTTGTATGGTATTCTCAATGGATACCAGATGGAGATAAACATGCAAAACTCATCTGGTAACTCCAGCAATCAACTGAGTTCAGCCCTCCATGTGGTTGAAAGGGAAAACATTAAACCACAACATCATCTTATATGCTACCTTGACAACTCAAAAAATGGTCCTTTCATCACCTTCCCAGAGACTCCAAGAGAAAGCTACACTCAAGGAAGTCCATTCCAGGAGACAAGTTCTTCTCATGCCTTTGTCTCTGCTGAAAAGAGCACAGGAAACTTTCTCTTCACCCTTGATGACCTGGACTGTATCCATCCAGATGATCTGAAGTACATGGAGATAGTTCAGCAAATGGCTCTTCTCACTCACAGAGCCAAGAAGTTCTACAAGAGGACATGGAGGAAGTTTCCAAGCAATGCACCCAGTGGAAAGTTTAGGCTAGATAAAAGCAAAGTAAAGTGTTATAACTGTAACCAGATGGGACACTTTGCAAGGGAGTGTAAGGCACCAGGACAAATGGAGGCCAAACACATGCTAGAGCAAACTACACTAATAGAGCTCCCCAGAATGAGAAGCCAGAGCAGCAAGCTGTAGTTGCTATTGAAGAAGGAGGCTTTGACTGGAGCTTTCAGGTGGAAGATGCATCTCTAAACAAAGCACTCATGGCTGACCACGATGAAGCCAAGGTATTGGAACATTTTTGTACTCCTGAATGCATTGCTAAAGTAAATAGATACAGGTCCTTTAACTTAGAGATGAGATCTGATCTTGAGTACTTAAATTTCTTAAAAGCTGATTTTAAAAGAGCTGAAAATGATTTTAAACTAAAGATAGAGGACTTAGAGATCACCATTTTCAACTCATAAACATGAGCACACCAACTACAGGACTCAGATCAAAGACCTCATAACTAAGTTGACTAAATGCCAGGCTGAGCTTGTGATCAGCAAAGCCAGGGCAGAAAAATGTGTTCTTGAAGAAGAGACCTTCAAGAACATAATATCCTCATCCTTGCATGAAAAAGTTTGTTATCAAAATAAGCAGGGACTAGGATCTAGTGAGATAGCTCATCCACACACAATCTTGTCAGTAAGATCTCCTAGGTGTGGAACTTGTGAAGATGAGTTCATGTCCAAATCATCCCATTATCAAGAACAAGGCTGATCAGTTGTGCACCACTGCTGTACAACCTGAACCATCCAGCTCCAAAGGTAGTTCTATACCCACAAGAATTGCCACAACATCTGCAAAGATGAAGATGGAGAAGGAAAGTGATCAAGTTCAGCCTTGTTCACAAAAGAAGACTCCTAGAAGGAAGAAAATGGACTGTGTTATGTGTGGGAGTACTTCTCATCTTGCTAAAGATTGTGTGTACAATCCAAAGAGTACTCTCCATATGACCAAGAAAGAAACTTCTAGGAGTTTGGAGAAGAAGAAGCAAGTTTCGGAAGGAAAATCTTTTTCCTTCGGAAGCTCCAAAATGAAGAAGAATTGCCTTCGGAAGAAAATTTGGTCTTGGAAGAAAGGAATACTTCCGAAGCACTGAAGCCTGCTGCAGTGAAAGCAAGATCTTTCGAAGGTCCAGTCATCAAAACTTCCGAAGTCAACAAGACTTCTGAAGTGTTGAAGGTCAAGTCTAAGCTTCCAAAGGTGGTGTGGAAGACAAAGAAATACCAAGTGGCTGAAAGTTCTTCATCAACATCAGCAAATGATCCTCAAAACATGACTATAGGATCAATTACTGTTGCATTCTCTTCAACTTCTTTTGATGAGCCCAAGACCAATGAGGCTTGGGTTTCCAAATGTAACTAACCATATCTTTTGTGCAGGAACAACTCAAGACAAACATAAATGTATGGATTATTGACAGTGGTTGTTCCAGGCACATGACAGGCAATAGGTCATTACTCCAAAAGGTTGAAAGAATTGATGGAGGACCAGTTTCTTTTGGAGGAGATGCAAGAGGTTACATTACTGGAAGGGGCAGGGTCACAAATGGTAAGCTCAGCATTAAGAAGGTAAACTTTGTCAACGAGCTTGGGTACAATCTCATGAATGTATCCCAATTTTGTGATCAAGTCATAACATGCTCTTTAATGAGCATGAGTGCATTGTTCTCATGCTCGGGGTGGTGATTCCTCATGAGCATATCCTGCTCAGAGCCCCCAGGGAAAGGAACATGTACAAGATGGATTTGCAAGAAACATCTCCCTCAGGAGAAGTTTCATGCTTTCTATCTAAAGCAAATAGTGATGAGTCTTTCCTCTGGCATAAAAGAATGTGCCATGTAAACTTTAAAAACATGAATAAATTAATTAAGAATGATTTGGTAACTGGAATGCCAAAGGAAGAGATTCCAAGTGATGACTACTATGTTGCATGCCTGAAGGGGAAGCAACACAAGGTATCTCAAAAGCCAAAGGAAAGAAACTCCATCACTACTCCCCTACACTTATTACATATAAATCTCTTTGGCCCCACCAATGTAATGAGTCTAGGAAAGACCTCTTATTGTTTGGTGATCATAGATGACTTACAAGATTCACTTGGGTTTTCTTTCTTAGAACTAAGGATGAGACCTCTGAGATTCTGAAGAATTTCATCTTAAAGATTAAGAATCAATGTGATCACAAAGTCAAAACCATAAGATGTGATCAAGGAACTGAATTCAAGAACCAAATCCTTGATACATTTTGTGATGAAAATGTATCACAAGACAATATAGTGCTCCCAGGACTCCTCAACAAAATGGTGTTGCTGAGAGGAGAAACAGGACACTAATTGAAGCTGCAAGGACTACGTTGTCTAACTTTAAACTGCCCATCACCTTCTGGGTAGAGGCAGTGAACACTGCTTGCTATGTGTAAAACAGAGTTTTAGTAGTTAAGACACATGGTAAGACTTCTTATGAACTTTGGCACAAGAGGAAACCTTTCATTGGTTTTCTCAGGTCATTTGGATGTCCTTACACCATCTTGAATACCAAAGATCAAATTGCCAAGTTTGCTGAGAAATCAGATGATGGACACTTTATTGGATACTTTTCTCAAGCTAAGGCTTATAGAGTATATAATCTCAAAACTAGAGTAGTTGAGGAGTCAGCCAATGTGACTTTCAATGAGCACACTCCCAGTGTGAAAGGTTCTGGTCCTGATTGGCTATTTGATCTTGATCTAGTTACCAACTGTTTTAACAAATCTTGTGAGCATGTTTCAGGATCCACTGATATACTACCTACAGGTGATCCTGACCCAATATTTGAGCTGAGAAGACCTTCAAGCTACACAACTTCAGCTCCAGTGGTAACTAACCCTGCAAATGAAGTTTCTACCAGCACATCAATGACAAATCCTGCTGATACCTCTGGGGTGGCTTCAAATCCTAGCTTAGAGGCACAAAACTCAGATGAAGAAGCTTTAAATTTAGGAGAAAATGGTGGTGGTGAAAGTGATCAAGAATTCCTTGATGGTGACAACCACTCCATTGAAGACAACATCAATGATGTCACACACTCATTAGATCAAGTCAATCTTGATAAGTGTGCTGATATGGAGGGTGAATCATCATTGCCAGATCAAATTTTCTCTAATTTAGATCTGTCTAAACAACTTGCTGTGATCCCTCAGCTAAGGATGCACAAGTCTCACTCTACCACAAACATCATTCGAGATGTTCATTCAAGGGTAAAAACAAGAGGACAACCCTATGATGCAAATGTTTGTCTTCACTCTTGTTTCTTGACCCAGATAGAGCCAAAGAAGATTGATGAGACTCTAAAGGATAGAAGTTGGGTTGAAGCTATGCAAGAGGAGTTGCTTCAATTCAAAAGGCAAAAGGTTTGGAACCTGTGTCCTCTTTCTCAAGGGAAGACTACCATAGGAACCTAATGGGTGTTCAGGAATAATGTCATCAACAACAATGCAAAACTAGTTGTTCAAGGGTATACTCAAGAAGAAGGAATTGACTACACTGATGTTTTTGGTCCAGTAGCAAGACTTGAAGCTGTCAGGATATTCCTAGCTTTTGCTGCATCCAAAAACTTTAAGGTCTACCAACTTGATGTCAAGTGTGCTTTTCTCTATGGGGTGATTGATGAAGATGTGTATGTCAAACAACCACCTGGGTTTGCAGATCCTGATCAATCTGATTATGTCTGCAGGCTTGATAAAGCTCTTTATGGGCTGCACCAAGCACCAAGGAAGTGGTATGAGACTCTATCTTACTATCTCTATCAGCATGGCTACAAAAGGGGTACTATTGATGGAACTCTCTTCATCAAAGGAATAGGAAATGACATAATGCTAGTTCAAGTACATGTAGATGACATTATCTTCGGGTCAACTAATCCAAAGCTCTGCAAAGACTTTGAGAAGCTGATGAAGGATAGGTTTGAAATGAGTTCCATAGGGGAACTCAATTTCTTTCTAGGAATTCAAGTGAAGCAAGTTGACAATGGCATCTTCATAAGTCAGTCAAAGTATGTACAAGACATACTTAAAAGATTCAACATGACGGATTGTAAGGTTACTAAGACACCCATAGCCAGAAACCATTCCCTTGGACCTAATCTTGAGGGGGAGTGTGTTGATAAACATCTCTACAGGGCAATGATTGGGTCTCTTATGTACCTCACAGCTAGCAGGCCTGATATCTTGTTTGCTACATGTATTTGTGCAAGATATCAAGCCAAACCCAAGATGTCACACCTAATCACTGTCAAGAGAATTTTAAGATATCTCAAAGGTGCTCCATCACTTGGCCTTTGGTATCCAAAGAATTTTGACTTCAATCTGTATGCTTACACAGATAGTGACTATGGTGGTTGCAACATGACTGCAAAGTCTACATCTGGGGGATGTCAATTTCTTGGTGGAAGGATAGTCTCTTGGCAATGCAAGAAACAATCCTGTGTATGCATTAACTGCTAAAGCTGTATACATTACTGCTGCAAGCTGCTGTGCTCAAGTGCTTTGGATTCAGAATCAGATACTGGACTATGGATTCAACTTCAAGGAGACTCCCATCCACATAGACAACAATAATGCTATCTCAATCATAGAGAATCCTGTGCAGCACTCAAGGACAAAACACATCAATATCAGGTATCATTTGATTAGAGATAACTTTGAAAAGGGATTAATCAAACTAGTCAAAGTTAACACAAATGAACAATATGCTGATCTGGTCACTAAAGCTTTTGATGAACAGAGATTCAAATATCTTGTATCAGCTATTGGGATGATTAACTTTGAGTAGCTTTTCTTAAAACTTAATCATATTATTTATAAAACCTGTGTGTCCTAAGTTGTCTATTTTATCACCTTCATAAGCCCTTGTTCTCTTTGGAAGCTAAATCTTTTCAGAAGGCATTCCTTAGATTTTCAAAAATTTTGATCTTTTTATCCTTCGGAAGATTTATAATTACCTTCGGAAGAAACTTATGTCTTAGAAAACAAATAACTACTTCAGTAGATTTACCTTCGGAAGAAATTTCTGAAATATCTTCCGAAGCTTAAAATTAACTAAAGTACTTATATGCTTTCAAAGAACAATTTTTTTCCGAAAGCAATTTACCTTCGGAAGTTTTCATTCTTCTTAGAATAAAAACTCTGAGTAATAAATCTCTTCCGAAGCAAAATTCTCAAAAACCTTTGGAATATATTTCGAAGCCAATTTGCCTTCGGAGGCTTTGCTTCAGAACTTCCGAAGCAAAATAACCTTCGGAAGATTTCTCGACTTTCAAGAAAACTACTTTTTGGACAAAAGTAAACTACTTTTTCAGAGGTGGGATTGACATCCGGATTTCAAAGTTTATCATCTTTCATTAACTTTGTCTTAAATCCATTTCATATATATACCTAACGGTTCCCCCCTCTTTCACTATCTTCTTCATCTGCACTATTCCTCTAACCTAAATTCACTCAAATCGCCTTTGTTCTTCACCTTCCTTCACCCTTAAGCTTCTTAAAATGGCCAACCTAAACCGCAGAAACAACCCTGATTTCTCCATGCAACTTCACAGGCAACACAACCAGGTTGCTCTATTGAACTCTGAGAAAGATGATAGTTTCTCAGAGGTTTGCCGTTTTCTGGCTTTATCCAACTACTTCACCTCCCTAACCATTGATCCTACTCTCTATGAGGATCATCTGCTTGAATTTTGGAAGACCTATCAAGAGGTCATCATGGATGGGGAGAAGGCACTGTCTGCCACAATACAGGGGAGGACAATCTTTATCACTCCGGCCATCATCAATACTCATCTTTAGCTGGATGATGAAGAAAGTGAGTTGTCCTTTCCAAAGGAAGTTGTTAATCATTCCTTTGAGCAGATGGGCTATGAGGGAGATTTCTCTGTAAAGACCTTCAGGAAAGGGAAGGTCTCATCCCAGTGGAAATACCTGCTACATGTGGTTATCCACAGCTTGTTAAACAAGTATGGAGGGTGGGACCAGATTCCTGAGGATCTCTCCTTCATAATGCATGGAATGGTTCAAAGGGTCAAGTTCAGGTACTCTCAGTTTGTTTATACAAATTTGCTTGCAAACTTGGACTCCTTAGAGTATTACATTCAATACATTCTCAACTGTGAACTGGGCTCACAGTTGAGGGAAACATGTAATATTCTTAAATTGGGACAGATGAAGCCCGGTATCTTTAAAATCATGAAAAAGCCAACTGTAGGCTTCTCAGGGGTAGAAACAGCCCTTGTCCCCAAAATGTTAGAGCTCATTGCCCAAGGTGACAACCTAGCAACACAAGCTAGTGTTGAACCCACACCATTTACCTCTCAACCACCAACAAGGCCTTAAATCACCCTCACCTACTAAAGAAAGTCCAAACGAACCCCTGCTCAAGCTATTGAGCTTGTGCAGGCCCCTATATACTCACCCGTACAGGAGGAAGTGGATACTAGAGCTCCCACTTCTCCTGAGGAGCAAACCACTCCTATTTCTTCAAGGATCAGTGCTGAGGTTCCTCATGCTCAGCCTGATGAGCTCACTAGCCCAACTGCCTTAAGCCTTCACTCTGAGTCTCAACACTCAAGTGAACAACCTTCAGGGGACAATTACCATCCCCAGCCTTTAGACTTAAACCAACCCATTCCTAACCTTGAACTCTATACTGATGAAGACTTAGGTTTCAGTGAGTACCATGAGTCTCTCTACTCTTCCCCTACTCAAAGAGAGATGAGTGCTCCTGAGTCTCCTATGTCTAGCCCACACCAGTCACCTATTACTGAGGTGGACCTCTCTAAACCTATTCAGGAGATCCATATGGAAGAGGCTCTCACTTCTGAAAGTGATTACATCATTAAGACCTCAACAATGGCAACTCAGCCCATTGACACTTTAACTGAGCAGAGGAAATCCAGCAGCCAAGAACATGAAGATGGTGGTGAGAGTGAGGACTTTGGTCCAATTCTCTCATCCCCCAGTGATTCTTCTGATGAAGATGAGGGAAATAGGAGACTAAAGGTGCACAAACTGTCAAAAACATTCACCTATCTAGTCTCTAAGGTTAGTCACCTTGAATCTCAGGTGACTACCCTGCAAAACAGGGTCAATGATCAGCAACTTGAGATATCTTATCTCAGGGAAAAACTAGATGGGAGACCTTTAAGGAGAGCTCAACCAGGAACATAAGAACCTGTGGATGTGATTGACCTAACTCCTAGCTCACCTATGCAAGAGGGTGATGCTACTAAAAAAGGGGAGAAAGTCATTGCAATCACAGAACCTGGGAGTTCTTCAGGAAGTATGGATATTGAGGACTCACCATCCTCACTTGCAATTGTGCATACTCAGCAACTTCCTCAAGTTCACATTGATGTGGACTCTCTAGACTCTCTCATTCAGAGTCTCTTTGAGAAAGGTATTCCAAGGGCCGTATGCCATCTCCACCCCAAGGAACTTCAAACTATATACTTGGGTGGAGGTATGATGCTGACAGAAGAGCCCTCATTCTTCAAAGAGTTCAAGGGCAGCAAAAGGTATTCAACTTTTAGACCTTGAACTATTATGAAGGTCTTGACCTGATCAACATGCCACATGTCAACCCAAGTCAATCTAGACAAGCTGGCAGGCTGGCACAAAAGATTCAAGACAGAATTACTAAAGAGTTCAGCCTAAGAAGGAGAAAAGTCAATTAGGTAATGTCATTGATCAATCGAATGTTGAGGTAGACCCTAAGATTAGCTTCAAAGGAAAACCTTGACTGAAAGCCCAGTGATAGATCCTGAGAGCCCTGTCACACTAACAACTACTTCAGCAATTCATTCCCTCAGTGAAACACCTGCAAGTGAAGGTGTATCACAACTAATCCAGAAAGATGGCATGTGATCAGAGATCAAGGTGGTGAAAATGTCTACACATGGCAAGACTTATTCAACCTACCTTTGCATGAAATCTTTGAGATAAGAAGATACTATGAGAGTCTGAGTGATCCTGACCATCTAATGAAGAAGGGTATGGTCATTATCATAATAAGGACTGTCAACAGCTGAAATCTTTAAATGTTTTGGTAGCATCAGCCTAGGGGGAGTTTGTAAGGATTCCTACAAGTCTGATACAGCCAAAACATCCATAGTATCTCTGCATGCATGCACTGAAGTAGAGAAGTAGAAATGCTTTGAAGTTTTACACCATGCACTAGAAAATATTCTAAGTGTAAAATCTTCCGAACCCAAGACCAACATCTTCCAAAGCCAAGAGTGAAGTCTTCCGAAGCTTCAAAGACAAAGTCTTCTGAAGCCAAAGAGTGAAGACAAATTTCTTCCAAAGACTTTTATGAACATGCTTTTATCTGATGTACTTTACCATAAAGTTGGATCACCTTTCCACCGTAACTTTATTCAACCACCAACTTACATGAGTTGGTGAAAAGGTCCATGCTTTTGGTAACTATACATTGGGGTCTTGAGTCTGAGTTTTTTACTTTTTGTTTTTTTATCCTTTTTGTAATGTATTAGGATGTGAGCTATGGCATGTCATAGTCACTAGTCAAAAGGCAATCTGTCTTTTGACTCTACATTTGATTTTATAGTTGTCTAGTCTTATATATCCAGCTGACCTTCAAAGTATGGCCGGCTGTAGGATGTAGTATAAAGTATCTCAAGTACTTGTAACTTTCTTTCTATGCTTTGTAATACTTGTAAAAGAACTTGAGAAGCAATATAAAGCATTCTTGAAAAATCATACACTTGTGTTGTTTGCTATCTTGTTATGTCTCACATTTAACTTGTGTTCTTAATATCTTACTTATAAGTTACCAGTTTCTTATTTGATCTGTTAAGTGTTCTAAAGAACTCTCCTTATTGTGTTGTTGTGTTGTAAGTGCATACGCTTAACTGGTCCTGCACATTTGTAAGGATTCCTATAAGTCTGATGCACCCAAAAAAATCCAAAGTCTCTCTGCATGCATGCACTAAAGAACAGAAGTAAAAATGCTTCGGAAGTTTTAGACCTGCACTAGAAATATTCTAAGTGTAAATCTTCCGAAGCCAAGACCAACATCTTCCGAAGCCAAAAGTGAAGTCTTCCGAAGCTTCAAAGACAAAGTCTTCGGAAGCCAAAAGTGAAGACAGATTTCTTCCGAAGACTTTTAAAGATATGCCTTTATCTAATGTAACTTTACCATAAAGCCAACCATCTTTCCGCTGCTACTCTGTAAAGTCACCACTTAGAGTTTTGAAAGGTCCATGCTTTTGGTAACTAAATTGAGGTCTTGAGTCCATGCTTTCTACTTTATGTACTTTTCCTCCTTTTTGTAATATATTAGGATGTGAGCTATGGCATGTCATAGTCACAAGTCAAGAGGGTAGATCTGCCTTTTGATTCTATATTTGATTTTGTAGTTGTTCTAGTCTATTGTATCCAACTAGCCTTCAAAGTATGACCGGGTGTAGGATGTAGTATAAAGTATCTCAAGTACTTGTAACTTTCCACTGATGCTTTGTAACTTGTTAAATAGAACTTAAGAAGCAATATACAACATTTGAAAAACCAATACTTGTGTTGTTTGTAATCTTGTTCTGTCTCATATTTAATTGTTCTTAACATCTTTCATTAACAAGTTAGCCAGTTCCTTTTTGATCTGTTAGTGTTCTAAGCACAACTCTCCTCATTGTTTTGTTTTGTTGTAAGTGCATACCCTTCAACGGTCTGGCATTTTGGTATTAGAGCATTTCAGGCTCTTGATATAAGATCTCACCATCTTAAGATCCCTCACACACACAAAATACTTAACAACTCAAATGGCAGCTATAACCAAAGCTGATATGGAAACTGGAACTATGACAAAGTCTCCACTGATCACTCCTGAAGACTTTGATACTTGGTGTCAAAGAATGGAAGGCTTCATCAAGTCTCAAGACTCCAGGATGTGGGACTCTGTTGTTGAAGGACCTTACATACCAAGCACCACTTCTGCTACTGGTGGTGGTATGATTCCTAAGGCTGTGGCTGATTACTCTGAAGCAGATAGAAAGAGAATAGAGATTGATCAGAAAGCCATGACAGCCCTTCAAACTGCTCTTCCAAACTCCATCTACAGAGGCTTCAAGAAGTGCAAACTGCCAAGCAACTATGGGAAGCACTGAAGCTGATGTATGAGGGGTCTACTGAAGCAAAGGAGAACAAAAAGGATCTCCTGAAGCAGCAGTTTGAAAACTTCACCTTCAAGGCAGGTGAAACCATGACTCAACAATACTTCAGGTATGTTGAGATTGTGGATACTCTAATGGATGTTGGAGTAACTCTTGAGAACAGGGACATTGTAAGGAAGTTTATGTCCTCTCTTCCTAGACAATGGACACATTATTGTATGGTATTCTTAGTGCTACCAGATGAGATGAACATGCAAAACTCATCTTGTAACTCAAACTCCAGCAATCAACTGAGTTCAGCCCTCCATGTGGTTGAAAGGGAAAGCATTGAACCACACATCATCTTATATGCTTCCCTGACAACTCACAAAAGGGCCCTTTCATCACCTTCCCAGAGACTCCAAGGGAAAGCTACACTCAAGGAAGTCCTTTCCAAGAGACAAGTTCTTCTCATGCCTTTGTCTCTGCTGATGAAACCTCAGGAAACTTTCTCTTCACTCTTGAAGATTTGGACTGTATCCATCCAGATGATCTGGAGTACATGGAGATAGTCCAGCAGATGGCTCTTCTCACTCACAGAGCCAAGAAGTTCTACAAGAGGACAGGGAGAAAGTTTCCAAGCAATGCAGCCAGTGGAAAGTTTGGGCTGGACAAAAGCAAAGTAAAGTGTTACAACTGTAACCAGATGGGACACTTTGCAAGAGAGTGTAAGGCACCAAGGACAAATGGTGGCCAAGCACAAACCAGACCAAACTACACTGAGAAAGCCCCCCAGAATGAGAAGCCAAAGCAGCAAGCTGCAGTTGCTGTTGAAGAAGGAGGCTTTGACTGGAGCTTTCAGGTAGAAGATGCATCTCCAAACCAAGCACTCATGGCAGACCACGATGAAGCCAAGGTATTGGAACATCTTTGTACTCCTGAATGCATTGCTAAAGTTAATAGATACAGGTCCTATAATTTAGAAATGAGATCTGATCATGAGTCCTTAAATATCTTAAAAGCTGATTTTAAAAGAGCTGAAAATGATTATAAACTAAAGATATAGGACTTAGAGAAAACCATTTCAACTCTTAAACATGAGCATACAAACTACAAGACTCAGATCAAAGATCTCATTACTAAATTAACTGAATGCCAGGCTGAGCTTGTGATCAGCAAGCCAAGGCAGAAAAATGTGTTCTTGAAGAAGAGACCTTCAAGAACATAATATCCTTATCCTTGCATGCAAAAGTTTGTTATCAAAATAAGCAGGGGCTAGGACCTTGTGAGATAGCTCCTCCACACACAATCTTGTCTGTAAGATCTCCTAGGTGGAACTTGTGAAGTGAGCTTCCCCTCATAGATCCTGTAACTGAAGATGATGAAGAGGAGATGGTGGAGAATGGCTCTGAGAAGAGTGAAGAAGAGCATTCTAAGAAGGGTCACCATCCTTCTGAGGAGAGCAAAGTTGTTAGGATGACCAAGTCAAGAAGAAAGAACTTGATCAGGAAGGCTAAAAGAAAGTCCAAAAAGGCTCAAGAGATCAAGGCCACCTTCAATTCTGCACAGAAACAAGTTTTCATCTCTGCAAGATTTGAAGTGGTAAAGGCTAAAGACACAAACTTGAACTCCATCAACAAGAGCTCTAGTTCATGTCCAAATCATCCCATCATCAAGAAGAAGACTGATCAGTTGTGCATTACTGCTGTACAACCTGAACCATCCAGCTCCAAAGGTAGTTCTAACCCCACAAGAACTGCCACAGCATCTGCAAAGGTGAAGATGAAGAAGGAAAATGATCAAGTTCAACCTTGTTCCCAAAGAAGAACTCCTAGAAGGAAGAAAATGGACTGTGTTATGTGTGGAGTACTTCTCATCTTGCTAAGGATTGTGTTTACAATCCAAAGAGTACTCTCCACATGACCAAGAAAGAAATTTCTAAGAGTTTGGAAAAGAAGAAGCAAGCTTCGGAAGGAAAATCTGTTTCCTTCGGAAGCTCCAAAATGAAGAAGAAGACAAGTGGAAACTTGCCTTCAGAAGAAAATTTGGTCTCGAAAGAAAGGATACTTCCGAAGCACTGAAGCCTGCTGCAGTGAAAGCAAGATCTTCCGAAGGTCCAGTCATCAAAACTTCCGAAGTCATCAAAACTTCTGAAGTATTGAAGGTCAAGTCTAAGCTTCCAAAGGTGGTGTGGAAGTCAAAGAAAGGCCAAGTGGCTGAAAGTTCTTCATTAACATCAGCAAATGATCCTTCTAGCATGACTATAGGATCAATTACTGTTGCATTGTCTTCAACTTCTTTTGATGAGCCCAAGACCAATGAGGCTTGGGTTTCCAAATGTAACTACTCATCTCTTTTGTGCAGGGACAGCTCAAGACAAACATAAATGTATGGATCATTGATAGTGGCTGTTCCAGGCACATGACAGGGAATAGGTCACTACTCTAAAAGTTTGAAAGAATTGATGGAGGACCAGTTGCTTTTTGAGGAGATGCAGGAGGTTACATTACAGAAGGGGCAAGGTCACAAATGGTAAGCTCAGCATTGAGAAGGTAAACTTTGTCAAGGAGCTTGGGTATAATCTTTTGAGTGTATCCCAATTTTGTGATCAGAGTCATAACATGCTCTTCACTGAGCATGAGTGCATTGTTCTCAGGCCCGGGATGGTCATTCCTCATGAGCACATCTTGCTCAGAGCCCCCAGGAAAGGGAACATATACAAGATGGACTTGCAAGAAACATCTCCCTCAGGAGAAGTTTCATGCTTTCTATCTAAAGCAAATGATGATGAATCTTTCCTCTGGCATAAAAGAATGTGCCATGTAAACTTTTAAAATATGAATAAATTAATTAAGAATGATTTGGTAACTTGAATACCAAAGAAAGAGTTTACAAGTGATGACCACTGTGTTGCATACCTAAATGGGAAGCAACACAAGGTATCTCACAAGCCAAAAGAAAGAAATTCCATCATTAATCCCCTACACTTATTACATATGGATCTCTTTGGTCCCACCAGTGTAATGAGTCTAGGAAGGACCTCTTATTGTTTGGTGATCACAGATGATTTTACAAGATTCACTTGGGTCTTCTTTCTTAGAACTAAGGATGAGACCCCTGAGATTCTGAAGAATTTCATCTTAAAGATTGAGAATCAATGTGATCACAAGGTCAAAACCATAAGATGTGATCAAGGAACTGAATTCAAAAATCAAATCCTTGATACATTTTGTGATGAAAAAGGTATTACAAAACAATATAATGCTCCCAGGACTCCTCAGCAAAACGGTGTTGCTGAGAGGAGAAACAGGACACTAATTAAAGCTACAAGAACTATGTTGTCTGACTCTAAACTACCTATCACCTTCTGGGCAGAGGAGTGAACACTGCTTGCTATGTGCAAAACAGAGTTTTAGTAGTTAAGACACATGGTAAGACTCCTTATGAACTTTGGCACAAGAGAAAACCTTTCATTGGTTTTCTCAGGTCATTTGGATGTCCTTGCACCATCTTGAATACCAAAGATCAAATTGCCAAGTTTGCTAGAAATCAGATGATGGACACTTTATTGGATACTCTTCTCAAGCTAAAGCTTATAGAGTATACATCAGAACTAGAGTAGTTGAGGAGTCAGCCAATGTGACTTTCAATGAGCACACTCCCAGTGTGAAAGGTTCTGGTCCGGATTGGCTATTTGATCTTGATTTAGTTACCAACTGTTTTAACAAATCTTATGAGAATGTTTCAGGATCTACAGATATATTACCAACAGGTGATCCTGACTCAAGATTTGAGCTCAGAAGATCTTCAAGTTACACATCTTCAGCTCCAGTGGTAACTATTCCTGCAAATGAAGCTTCTACCAGCACATCAATGACAAATCCTGCTGATGCTTCTGGGGTGCCTTCAAATTCTAGCTTAGAGGCACAAAACTCAGAAGAAGGAGCTTCAAATGTTGGAGAAATGGTGGTGGTGAAAGTGATCAGGAATTTCTTGATGCTGATAACCACTACATTGAAGACAACATCAATGATGTCACACACTCATTGGATCAAGTCAATCTTGCTAAGTGTGCTGAAGTGGAGGGTGAATCTTCTTTGCCAAATCAAAAATTTTCAAATCTAGATTTGTCTAAGTAACTTGTTGTGATCCCTCAGCTAAGGATCCACAAGTCTTATCCTACCACAAACATCATTGGAGATGTTGATTCAGGGGTAAGAACAAGAAGACAAACCAATGAAGCAAATGTTTGTCTTCACTCTTGTTTCTTGTCCCAGATAGAGCCAAAGAAAATTCATGAGGCTCTAAAGGATGGAAGTTGGGTTTAAGCTATGCAAGAGGAACTGCTTCAATTCAAAAGGAAAAAGGTTTGGAACCTATGTCCTCTTCCTCAAGGGAATACTAGCATAGGAACCAAATGGGTTTTTAGGAATAAGAAGGATGATAGAGGACTTGTCATCAAGAACAAGGCAAGACTAGTTGTTCAAGGATCTACTCAAGAAGAAGGAATTGACTACATAGATGTTTTTGCTACTGTGGCAAGAATTGAAGCTGTTACAATATTCATAGCTTTTGCTTTTTGAAGAATTTCAAGGTCTACCAACTTGATGCCAAGTGTGCTTTTCTTTATGGGGTGATTGATGAATAGGTGTATGTCAGACAACCACCTAGGTTTGCAGATCCTGATCATCCTAATTATGTCTGCAGGCTTGATAAAGCTCTTTATGGGCTGCAACAAGCACCAAGGAAGTGGTATGAGACTCTATCTCAGTATCTCTGTCAACATGGCTACAAAAGAGGAACTATAGATGGAACTCTCTTCATCAAAGGAACAGGAAATGACATAATACTAGTTCAAGTATATGTAGATGACATTATCTTTGGGTCAACTAATCCAAAGCTCTGCGAAGACTTTGAGAAGCTGATGAAGGACAGGTTTGAAATGAGTGTCATGGGGGAACTCAATTTCTTTCTAGGAATTCAAGTGAAGCAACTTGACAATGGAATCTTCATAAGTCAGTCAAAGTATGTACATGACATAGCTAAAAGGTTTAACATGACTGATTGTAAGGTTGCTAAGACACCCATAGCCAGAAATCACTCCCTTGGACCTGATCTTGAAAGGGAGTGTGTTGATGGACATCTCTATAGGGCAATGATTGGGTCTCTTATGTACCTCACAGCTAGTAGGCTAGATATCTTGTTTGCTACATGCATTTGTGCAAGATATCAAGCCAACCCCAAGATGTCACATCTGATCACTGTCAAAAGAATTTTAAGATATCTTAAAGGTGCTCCATCCCTTGGCCTTTGGTATCCAAAGAATTCTAACTTTAATCTGTATGCTTATACAAATAATGACTATGGTGGTTGCAACATGACTGCAAAGTCTAAGTCAAGGGGATGTCAATTTCTTGATGGAAGAGTAGTCTCTTGGCAATGCAAGAAACAATCCTGTGTGTCTACATCAACTGTTAAGGCTGAATACATTGCTGCTGCAAGTTGTTGTGCTCAAGTGCTTTGGATTCAAAATCAGATGTTGGACTATGGATTTAACTTTAAAGAGAATCCCATCCACATAGACAACAATAGTGCTATCTCCATCACAGAAAATCCTGTGCAGCACTCAAGGACAAAGCATATTAATATCAGGTATCATTTGATTAG
This sequence comes from Flaveria ramosissima, assembly GCA_025215565.1. Taxonomy (NCBI): domain Eukaryota; kingdom Viridiplantae; phylum Streptophyta; class Magnoliopsida; order Asterales; family Asteraceae; genus Flaveria; species Flaveria ramosissima. The sequence continues at coordinate 16,563,807 of CM046044.1, read as the reverse complement.
AGATAACTTTAAAAAAGGATTAATCAAACTAGTCAAAGTTAACACAAATGAACAATATGCTGATCTGTTCACCAAAACTTTTGATGAGCAGAGATTTAAATATCTTGTATCAGCTATTGGGATAATTAACTTTAAATAGCTTTTTCTAAAAACTTAATCATATTTATTTTTAAAACCTTTGTGTCCTAAGTTGTCTATTATATCACCTTCATAAGCCCTTTTTTTCTTTGGAAGAAAAATCTTTTCAAAAGACTTTTCTTAGACTTTTGAAAATCTTGATCTCTTCGGAAGATTCAAAATTACCTTCGGAAGAAGTTTATGTCTTAGTAAACAAATAATTGCTTTAGTGATTTTACCTTCAGAAAAAATTTCTGAAATATCTTCAGAAGCTTAAAATCAACTTAAGTACCTTGTATGTTTTCAAAGAACAAGTCTCTTCCGAAAGCAAATAAAAATCTCTGAGTGTAAATTCTCTTTTGAAGCAAAATTCTCAAAAATCTTTGAAATCTCTTCCGAAGATAGTTTAATCATTACTAAACCATCGATTCAAAGGGAAAACCTTGGCTGAAGGCCCAGTGATAGAGCCTGAGAGCCCTGTCACACCAAGAACTACTTTAGAAATTCATTCCCTCAGTGAAACACCTGCTGGTGAAGGTGTCTCACAACCTCTCTCTGGCCAGAGCTTGGATGCTACACCAAGCAATGAAGGCCAAAGCTCTCTCCACCCTGAGTCACAAAGGTTTGTGGGTGACAAAGAGAAAAGGATTCTGACTCCTGAGGAGATTGAGGAGGAGGAGGAGAGAGAGAGAGGAAGAGGAAGCTAAGGGGAGAAAGTTCCTCTGGGTCTTCAGGCTTTATGCAAGCTGCAATCAGGGCTGCCCCCAGACCAAACACTCAAGAAGATGAGTTGAGGGCAGTCAGGATTACTTACCTGCAGACCAGGAACTATGACATAGATGAGATTATATCTATCCCCTTAGAGCAATTAAATGAACTGGCTGACATGGAAGTGTCAAGAGAGATGAAGGAAGCAGAGGATGCAAGGTTACTTCTCCAATTCAAAGAGGAGAAGAGACAGAAAAGGTTATACAAGCATGCTCCAACTCTCTTCCCAGTTCAGGAAAGTCCTGTGCAAGACGATGTGGCTGCTACACAAAAACCTCAGGTAGACAAGGAAACAGATAGGCAAAACATGATCTACTACTTGAGTACCACAGGTCTCTACCAGGCATCTGTACTTCTTCCCTTGTCCTTTGAGTACATTGAGTTTGAGTATCTCAAACAGCTTGAACCAAGTGCTCAAAGAACAAAAAGCAACAAAGAAAAAGATGAGGGAAGATGCTGTAAAGTCAAGAGCCATCATCCAAAAGAGTATGAAGAAGTCTGCTGACAGACAAAGGATGATGAGCTTCTTGAAGCTGTATGGATTCTCCGGAAGGAGACTTGGCCCTATGTCTCTATCCACAATGGATGAGCATATCAGGGTAATCAAGCAGAAGATCAAGAGTGGAAAGCTGATTGACTTATACTCTCCTCCAAGTCAAATCCCACCTGAAGTGGAGGTTAAGGTTGAACAACCTGAGACACCACAACCTGAACCTCCTGCTGAGCCTTAGCAAGCTTCATCTTCTGATCAACAGCAGGGTCAAACTCCCTCTCCTTCTGAACATGTGAGGGAGGAACACCAATTGAGAAAGACAATGATGATCAACAAGGTGCTGCAGACCAGTCTTCTCAGTTAAAGTCTTCTAAGAGGAAGAAGAGGATGGCTTCCAAACCAAAGTCAAAGAAGAAGAAGCCTGAATCATCCACCTCTACACCTCAGGCTGAGTCAGATCAACCTGAGGAAGTGCATGAAGAGGCAGCCCAATCAACTCCAATTCAAGTGGCTCCTCTTGCACTTGAGACACCCATCTTATCCTGGACCTTCACTACTAATCCAGAGAGATGGCATGTGATCAGAGATCAAGGTGTTGAAAATGTCTATACATGGCAAGACATAATCAACCTACCTCTGCATGATCTCTTTGAGATGAGAAGATATTATAAGAGTCTGAGTGATCCTGACCATCTGATGAAGAAGTGTATGGTCATCATAGTCCTGAAGACTACAAATATCTGAAGATCTTCTAAATGTTTTGGTTGCATCAGCCTAGGGGAGTTTGTAAGGATTTCTATAAGTCTGATGCAGCCAAAACATCCAAAGTCTCTCTGCATGCATGCACTAAAGAACAGAAGTAGAAATGCTTCGGAAGTTTTACACCATGCACTAGAAATATTCTAAGTGTAAAATCTTCCGAAGCCAAGACCAACATCTTCCGAAGCCAAAAGTGAAGTCTTCCAAAGCTTCAAAGACAAAGTCTTCCGAAGCCAAAGAGCGAAGACAGATTTCTTCCGAAGACTTTTAGAGATATGCCTTTATCTGATGTACTTTACCATAAAGCTGGACCACCTTTCCGCTGCTACTCTGTAAAGTCACCAACTTACATGAGTTGGTGAAAGGTCCATGTTTTTGGTAACTGTACATTGAGGTCTTGAGTCCATGCTTTCTACTTTATGTACTTTTATCCTTTTTGTAATATATTAGGATGTGAGTTATGGCATGTCATAGTCACAAGTCAAAAGGCAGATCTGCCTTTTGATTCTACATTTGATTTTGTAGTTGTCTAGTCAATTGTATCCAGCTGGCCTTCAAAGTATGGTCGGTTGTAGGGTGTAGTATAAAGTATCTCAAGTACTTGTAACTTTCCACTGATGCTTTGTAACTTGTAATAAAACTTAAGAAGCAATATACAACATTCTTGAAAACCAAGTACTTGTGTTGTTTGTAATCTTGTTTTGTCTCATATTTACTTGTGTTCTTAGCATCCTTCATTAACAAGTTAGCCAGTTCCCTATTTGATATGTTAAGTGTTCTAAGCAACTCTCCTCATTGTGTTGTTGTGTTGTAAGTGCATACCCTTCAACGGTCCTGCAACATTCCACTATATATACATATATCTAGAAGTTATACATACATGTAAACTCGCATATAAGTGAAAATGAGAAATACTTACAAGTATATTGAGATGATATAGTAGTTTTGAGATGTCAATAATTACATAAGTAACTTGTATGCCATACAGCTCAGGCATTGAATTGTTTAATTGTCACACTCTAAATAAATAGAAGAGCTCAACAACACACGTGATATGGTTACTTTATTTATATATAGACTAACAATAAGTGTACATTTAGCATTACATTGGTGACATCCGTACGTAGTTGCGAGCCCTAACACTAACACACTAGTGTTTGCAAGAGGAAACAGGTGAGTTTTCACAGCCCATTTTTTTCTTTACATTACTTTGGGAGAAAACATGCTTACGATGCCTTATAGACTTGAAAACTAATTGAGCTTTTTGACAAGTCAAACACAAACAATAATATTATGAAAACACATTTTAATCAAGGCAATAAGTGGCAACATTATTGCTTGTTTTTCTAAAGACAATTACATCAATATAAATATTTTATTGGATGTCACGAAGTCAAAAAAACGACGGTCGAGTTAGAGTAACCATGCATTTTGGGTCTTGGTTATAGGTCGGTCATCGAAGTCTAGTATACATAGACTTATTTTCAGACACATGTTGAGTCTCACGACCCATGTTTTATATTGTCTTTTAATTATTTGTGGGATAAAACTTATTTTTTTTGACACAAGTGGAAACACGACTACCTTTGTAACCTTTCGTATTTTCGTTTAATAAAATTTAGCACCGTTATGTTCTTGTAAAGGCCTTTTTATCATTTATGAAATCCATGTGGGTTGTTTATGCCTTATTCTTTGTTAATTTAAAAGTTGATAACTTAATTTATTAAATAATAATAATAATAATAATGATAATAATAATATTAATAATTACAACTTTTGTTTATTATTTTGTGAAAACTTAAATAATAATAATAATAATAAAATAAAAATAAAAATAATAATAAGGATAGTAATTTATAAAAATTAAATAACTAATAAGTTAGAGAAATGGTTAAAACTTACATAAAATAATAAAATTTAAACTACAGGGACCAATAGTGTAAACTTCTTAAAACCCAATCCAAATCCCCCTCCCCCCCCATCGCCCGTTTCTCCGGCGGACCCTCCGGCCAGTCTAGGGCCGAACTCCGGTAAGGTCCAAAACACATGAAAATCGCATAAAATCGAACTCCAACCGCTCCTAACCGGTTCGTGGAAATGATTCGAACACAATTATAAACTTTAATTGAGTTAAACAACGGTTATGAACCCCAAACAATCCGAGTAACCGAAGCTTTAAATCATAGAACCGTTCGAACATTGAAACTCAATAATAATTAAATTAAATGAAACCTAATCGATGGTTTAATCATTACAAAACTAACATCCAACACAATTTCATCTGAAACACACACGAATACCACATCCGAATCTCACCTTCATCGTCGACCTGCACCCAAGTCGTTCACCATCGTCTACACGATTACAATCAAAATTAATAGAGGGATTCCGATCACCGAGACCTTTGGAAGCTTCATGTACAACGAATTCGATTGTAATCCTCATTTGCAACCTGAATCACTTTCGACAGGTCCGCGACTTGTTCTTCGTCGGTTCTCATAGAGTTCACTTCAATCCGGGTAAATTAAACACATACATATACTCTAATTTACATGGGGAATCAAAGCCCCATGTTTATTTCAGTAATCTTTGTCGAATTGATGTTTAATTTTGGATTCAATCGTTCTAGGGTTCTTAAGGATTGGGGAGGTCTGTGTAATTAATGTTTTTAAAAATTGGGAACCGGGTTTTAGCAAGCTTAGGGCCCCTCGCCTACTGGTTAAGAGCATAAACCCACATCCTTGAGGTCCCGGGTTCGAACCCGGGCACCCTCATTTTATTTTTAAACCTTTTTTTAATAAATTAAATTACAGAAAAATCTTAATAAATATAAATATCATTTTTGTAAACTTTAATTATTTTTAAAATCACCAAATTATTTTCTGCAATTTTTCAAAATTAAATATTTATATATTATTTTAATAAAACAATATAACAAAAGCCATTTTTAGTTTATTTCTTGTAAAATAGACTTTAAATGATAATTTAAAATTAATAAATTATTATTGGTCCATACATTACCTTTAATTATTGTTTAAATCATCATTATTTCAAATAATTATAAAATTTTATTTACAATTTATATTTAAACTTTACCAATTATTATAAATAATTTACTTTCATTTCTTTATATTACATTACTTAAATGGTAGAATTCTTTTCATTGAATTAAAATATAAGTGATTCCATTATTTAATTTTATTTATTTATCAAAACCCCAAATTCCTATTGAAACCCTAGTTCACGTTTAGTCGTTAATCTTGTTGTTAAACTTAAATCTTAGAACTTATACATTTAGGTATCCTATAAAAAGGAATCGTTGGAGCGCTACTAAAATTCTTATTATTATTCTTAAGGTTCATCTTATACAACATGTGAGTTTTCATGCCCCTCTTTTATCTTATTTCACACCTTTTAGGGTGAAACATGTTAACGTATAAACTTGCACTTGTAAACGTCTTGATACTTGTAAAATTCACTAGCAATTCATCTTTAATCTTGTCATGGTTTTTTGTAATATTGTGAGACTTATATGATAGATATTATGTGTTGACAATCATTAACTATTGCTAGCCTAGTGACGTCATAGATCTATGGGCCTGACAAGCCTATTTGGTGCTAAAGTTGAGGTTATTGCCGGCTCCTGATGACGTATGACTTGTTCATCATGGGAACCAAGTACACTTAGCTAATCGTTATAACTTGTAATGGATATCTTTGTCAAGGTTTGATTGTATCATTATGCTATCTATACTCTTGCACTATTCGTAACGATGACTTGAATTGCTACTTTTAAAACTTTTATATATATGTATGTTTAACCCATGGAAACTCACCAACTTTCAAAGTTGACTTTATTTTTAACATGTTTCAGGAAATGCCGAAGGTTGATGAATAATATTGAAGTATGCTTACATCTAGGATTGGACCTAGGAAATAAAAGACATGCCTTGGAATCTTGAAATTTTGAACTTATGTTATGTTTTATTTTTGTTTGAGACTTTTGGTTGTAATGCTTCATTAAACTTATAGTTAATCATATTTACAATTATTGGTAGTGTTATGTGGTTGTGAACAATCTTAACCCTCACATCTCGACGTTTCCACCGTTAAGGTTGGGGTGTGACAACCTTGTTACATGAGTAGACATCATTATCGCATTAAGTCCCTGGTATTCTGTAACCGTTAATCGTGGGCGAGCGTGAAAGTTATGAATAGATCTATTTGGGTTGACACCCCTACCCGTGGTTGGTAGCTCCATCCATGAACTAACCGGGTGCATAATTGTTGATTCCATTACAATGTTTCGCGATAGAACATTGGCTCAGGGCGTAACTATAGACGTCAAGCGTCGGTTATGGGAGCTCATGGTAACATAGACTCATGATGTTGTTTTAATTAACAATTGACACACTGAAGCCTTGTGGTCCAACTGGAAACTATTTTTGTGACTATTAAACTTATGTACTTAATAACATTATTTTGTCACATTATAAGTACAATATCAGTTTTAGTCAAGTTTGGTTACGGGGACTCATGATAATTGTATCATTAGTTGTATCGTCTTTAATTGGCAATGCTAAGCACAAATCTCATTATATGATAACAAAGTCTTTTAAGTGAAATGATGTCTTTGAAACATTAAAACCTGTGAACTCACCAACTATTTTAGTTGACACTTTTAAGCATGTTTTTTAGGAATTGAAATCAAGGACATCTTGACTAGTTTTAGACTGGAGGAGCTACATGACATCAGAGGTGACATTTGCTTTAAGTGATAGACATCCGATCTATGGAACATAAGTGTATATTTGTTGTAATGAAACTCTTAGCACTTTCTTGTAACAATATTGTTCTTGATATTCAGTTTTGTTACATTACTGTGTTTTCGCTTTAGCGGGGGTGTGACAGTTGAGCCATGTTACCATAGTCAATTATATTTAAAAATCTTGAAACAGCAATTGCATGTGCATGGTAAACTTGATAATTTTCATTGACGACAAATACAGGTTTGACTGTGCAAATTAACCTAACCTCTTTTACCACCGCCAACAACCTCAAAACAATGATTTTTGATGCTTGTTACCGTCCATATCACACTTTTTTTATTTTTTTTGTAATTTTATTTTCAGCTCATTTAGTAAGTCTGTGTTTCAAATTTGCTGTCATTTAAAAATAAAAATTAAACATAAAAGTTAAAATAAATTTATGAAAAATATGTTATTTAAAAAGGTAAATTACCTTTGATCTCTCTACGATTAAATACCACTTTTGTAAATACTCACGGAAATATTCAATAAGGTTGGTTATTGAGAGTTTTCTTGCATGTCGAGACAAAGCATTGATAGACTCAGCACTGTTAGACGTCATGATATTATATCGCCTACCCGAGCAATGTGCTCTTGACCATTTTTCTAAATTAATATTGAATAGAGTAATTTGCACACGAGAAAGAGTAGAAGTTAATCTTAACATTCCATCCTCAAAGTCAGATTTCCTGTAAGCTTTGCAAATCTGCCAATATAAAGACTTAATTTTTTTTTCTTTTATGGACTTAAGTCGTAGGTTCATCATCAAATAACAACAACATAGGCCGTGAAAGGCCTCGGGAAATACTGCTCTTATTGTTATATCAATTGATGCAGCCCGATTAGATATGATTGCTAAATGTGGATTATTATCGATACTATGGATTAAGCCTCGTCAAAAACCAGGTCCAAGACTCCCTGCTCTTGGCTTTTCCAACACCATATGCAATTGGTAGAATTTGATTGTTCACATCCATTGCAACTGCACAAAATAGAGTACCCAAATATTTACCTTTTAGATGTGCCTCGTCTATGACTATCAAAGGCCGCAAATGTATCACAAAACTTCGAATCTAAATAAAATGAAATAAAATAATATAAATACTATTATTATATAATGATTAAAAATTTAGAAAACCATAACAAAAATACTGACCGCAGCACCAGTAGCCACAAAAAACATTTCAAAACGGCTAATTTCATCTATTGCAATGTGGATCACTGTACCAAGGTTCGTATTCTTTAAATCATAATAATAAATAGGAAGTTTTTCAAATGATTTTCTTAGGGGACCCATTTAAAAGTTCAAGAGGATAATTCTTTTCCCTCCAAACTTGTTGATAAGATAAATCAACTCAATGATATAACCTAAAATCATTCGTAATTTCTTTACCACGGTATATTCATCCGTTGTATTTAAGTTGATCTTTAATAATATAACCAACAACCTTCTTGTTTGTCTGACGAATATTTGGATAAACAACATTCTCAAACAAGTATGAATATTTTTATAGTATCTAAGTTGAAAAATGTTTAAACTTTCAAGCGCATATGCTCTAATACACCAGCTGCAGTCTTTGTTTCGACATGATGCTTCAAATTTTTTCATTGATGATCACTCGACTTTTAACTCAAAACAATAACTAACACACATTTTACCTAGTTACAGTTGCAAATCATCTTTAGTATTAAAACGTTGCCCTTGTTTCACATTTGAAGATGTTGACTTATAACTTTTAAGTTCATTATCAGTAGGATTTGGCAAAGACTCAGGCAATGTACGAAAATCTGTAACTGGAACTTTGAACTCATAACCTTCATCCATAAGTGTAGAAAATTTGAACTTTTCAAAATTATTATTTAAATCAAAGTTTTCTTTTTCAAATCATAATTTTCTTTAATTACGGAGCTACTACCAACATCATCGTACTCACTAACATGTAATGTAAAAATATAATTTGGATCATTAACAACAAGTTTTATAAAAAATAAACAATTATTACATTCAATATGTCAATTGAATGAGTGTATGTAGACTTGCTATAATATAATCTTATACGTTTTTGAAAACCAAATATATTAAAGGCAAGATGTTTTAATTCCTGAAATGTAATATTGACCGGTAGAGAGATAGCATGTTTATCACGTCGAACTCTTATAGAAACATACTCTTTAACTTTATTATTAAATTTGTATTTTCCACCAGTACATATAATAATGTTAACATGTATGATTGAAGGTTTGTGATTGATATTTGGTAAGAAATAAGGTGGATGAAATGTGTGTGAAGATTTATACGAGATGTTTGAATATTATATAGAGTTTTCATACATTAATTATGTAGTTGGTATTAATTATAAAAATAGAATTAGAAAAGAGAATTATAAATGGAAATATATTTTAAATGGTAGTCGGGGCGATATGTATCACTAAGCGGCGAGATGAGCCTTTAACGACATAGGCGATACACCGGCGATATGAGCACCCACAGGTACCGCCGCCCATAAACTTAAGCTTTGTTTTTTTCTTTTTAAATTTTTAACGATATTAAACCATGCAGTATCGTTAGAGGGTGAGATTAACATTTTTTTTGACGATACCACATTCATAAGTATCGCCGGGCAGTAATTCATGACGATACCACATGCATAGATATCGTCGGACAGAAATATTAAAACGCTTAAGTATTCTATTTTGATAATCTTATTGGTTAAAGGCTATCATTCAAAACCAAATTAATCAAAATTTTCCCCAATGTATAACCTCGAAAAGATCTTTTCCTCGTCAAACATAGAAGCTTCCTTTCTATTCGAGGTCTCCCTCATCCAACGGCCCATAATCAACTACCCTCCACTTCGCAACTCTTTATCCCCTTCCTCTCTCTCTCTCTACACAATTTTCAGCTCACAAACACACACATACATATATCTATATAGATATATAGAGCGAGAGATCTCCGGCGAGACGACGACGGTAAGCGCCACCAGATGCTGCTGCTTCCTAGACTTCCGATCACACGTAGACTCCATTGTCTATAAAGTCAACGGATCTCCCCATCAGCCGGCCTTTTCCATTCTAGATATTATCGGTACGACTTTTACGACCAATTCAATTTCGCTAAACCTGCCTCTGAGTTGCAATCATTGATTTCCTAATTTATCATGTTACTGTTTATGTGATTGTTGATTGTTAATGATTGGTTTGGATGTGGTTTCAGTTACTCCCAAGTTAATCAATTAACGAGGGATCCTGTCATCCTGATGCTTTCTAGATATTTAATCAGTTACAGTTTCATAATAAATGACTTTTGTCAATGATTTGTGTTGCTACAACGTTATGGCGTTTAGTTTCATCGATTTGTTTTATGCAGTTCATTGATTTAAGCTGTTTAGATTCGATTTCAAACTGGATTTTGGGGATTCACTAGAATTAAATGAAGTGTTAGTTTTGTCTAATGTTTCAATATGTTGACTTAGGGTTTTTGGACAACCAGAGAAGGAAATATGGCTTTGCGGAAGGCTATGGGTGCGGTGAAAGATCAAACGAGTATTGGGATAGCTAAGGTTGCTAGCAACATGGCCCCTGAGCTCGAGGTTGCTATTGTGAAAGCAACCAGTCATGATGATGATCCAGCCAGTGAGAAGTACATCCGAGAGATCCTGCAGCTGACATCCTACTCGCGAGGTTATGTGAGTACCTGTGTCCATGCGGTGTCAAAACGGTTGAGCAAGACTCATGATTGGGTTGTGGCCCTCAAGTGTTTGATTCTAGTCCACCGGTTGTTGAACGAGGGGGACGTGGTTTTCCAGCAGGAAATCATGTATGCTACGAGGAAAGGGACAAGGTTGCTTAACATGTCAGATTTCCGTGATGAGGCCCATTCAAATTCATGGGATCACTCTACATTTGTGAGGACTTATGGTTTTTACCTGGATCAGAAGCTGGATTTGATTGCCTATGAGAGAAAACAAAACAATGGTGGCAGTGAAGAACCAGACAGGTTCAGGGATGATCGATGGAGGTCCCCTCCATATCATGGGAATGATTACGGTTACAATGACAATCCTGGGTATGGTGGAAATATGAGGAGGTCGAGATCTTTTGGAGATGTGAGAGAGGGATCCTCACAGGACAAGAATATTGTGACACCTTTGAGAGATATGAAACCCGAAAGGATCTTTGGAAAGATGGGGCATTTACAGAGGTTGTTGGATAGGATCTTGTCATGTAGACCCACGGGCCTTGCAAGAAACAGCAGGTTGGTGTTGGCTGCTCTGTATCCCGTTGTTCAAGAAAGTTTCAAGCTTTATGCAGATATATGTGAAGTCCTGGCCATCTTGCTTGATCGTTTCTTTGATATGGAGTATCAGGATTGCGTGAAAGCATTTGATGCTTATGTTAGCGCTGCAAAGCAGATTGACGAGCTTGTAGGTTTCTACAATTGGTGCAAGGATATGGGCATTGCAAGACCTTCAGAGTATCCTGAAGTTCAGAGGATAACTGCTAAATTACTGGAGACATTGGAGGAATTCGTTAGAGATAGAGCCAAGGCTATGAATAGCCCAGAAAAAAAACCAGAGGTTGTGGAACAGGTAAAAGAGGAAGAGCCTGAATATGATATGAATGAAATAAAAGCTTTGCCAGCTCCAGAGACACCACCACCACCACCACCACCTGCTCCCGAGCCACCCAAGGCTGAACCACAACACACCGGGGATTTAGTGGATTTAAGAGAGGATGGGGCTTTGACAGCAGATGACCAAGGAAATAGATTTGCGTTGGCATTATTTGCAGGTCCCACAGCAAACAAAACCAATGGTAACTGGGAAGCATTTGGATCCAATGGTGAGCCTGAGGTAACCTCTGCTTGGCAGAATCCAGCTGCAGAACCTGGAAAAGCAGACTGGGAACTTGCACTAGTGGAGACCGCTAGTAATCTAGAAAAACAGAAGGCGGCAATGGGTGGTGGGCTTGATCCTTTGCTTCTTAATGGAATGTATGACCAAGGAATGGTGAGGCAATATGTTAGCACCAACCAGTTAAGTGGTGGTAGTGCTAGCAGTGTTGCATTGCCAGGGAAAACTGCCACTCCCGTATTAGCACTTCCTGCCCCTGATGGGTCAGTTCAAACAGTTGGAGGAGATCCGTTTGCAGCATCATTAAGCATTGCTCCACCTTCTTATGTCCAAATGGCAGATATGGAGAAAAAACAACAGTTGCTTGTGCAAGAACAGATGGTCTGGCAACAATATGCTAGGACTGGAATGCAAGGTCAAAGTAGTTTGACCAATATAAACAACGGCGGTTACATAGCTCCTGGACAACCACCGATGATGCCATATGGGTATCCGCCAGTTAATGGAGCCGGGTATCACTATCCCAATCCTTACTGATACATGCCTATTGTGTATTTCTTGTTTAATCATGTTCAGATTTCTTCTGTATGTTTTCATGTGATTGATAGTACACTTTTCTTACTAAGGGTAGTAATGAAAAGAGAGACTCAGATGAAAAACGATTTGGTATTTTTATTCTGGGAGGAATGTAGAGATGGGTGTGTTTTGATCTGGCTATGACCCCTCATATTTTTTCATCATTGTAGTTACACTGTGTAGTGGTTTATTTAGTTAAAATTGCAACTAGCAAATTGAATTTATTAAAGTTTCTTTTAAAACAAGTGTAGTGGTTTAAAGCCTCTTTTAGTTAAAGATTGTCAAAAGTAGGAAAAATGAATTCACTCATCCCTTTAATGCTCGTAAGGGCTTGGCGAAACAAAACGTTGATGCTCCCTTTAACTAGGATGTAGTGGCTTTAACGCCCCATTTTTGTCCAAATCAACAACTTTGGCGCTCCCTAGGGCACCACTACTTCCAGTCTTGTGCTATGTTTAGTTCTTGATCCAACTTTGTGAAACACATATTATAAAACTGTTCTTGTGGCTTCTATTCTTTATTGTGCTTGAAATGCTTTTATAGTGCTTCATCCTTTTTAACTAAAAAGTGAAGTGACCCTAAATGCTTTTTGTTTCTTAAGAGTTAAGTAATATTGTATACCACTTCCACTTTCATCATCTAGGTTTCATCACAGACTGATCTTTCTTTAAATGATTCTGGTATCTGTCTCTACTATCTGAACCTAGCGAGTCAAAATAATAATAATAATAACAATAATAATCAAATGAAAACCATCATTCTAAGTCCCTTCTTTTACAAGATGTATCAGATTATGTACTTTCGTGGTTGCCAGCTGATCATTGATGGTTGTAATTTCATGCTTAGTCGTTCATTAATCTAAGCCACAGTCCCTTAGTTATAGGTATAAAGTTAGCTGTTTAGATATAGTTGCTGTCTATAAACAAGTATATGAAATTATAAATGAGAACAAATACAGTCATTGTTGAGTCTACATATGGTTTAGTTGGTGACTGTAGTGTTATTAGTGATTTTAGGTAATTGGGATTCATACGAGACTGTAAGCTTTGATACGGCTTAAGAAGTGCCGATCTTGTGCTTATATAAGTTGATTCGATAATCATCACAAGATGGCCTAGTGGTAAGGCACCCTAGAAATCTCCCATAGGATCCAGGTTCATACTTTCCCTGCGTAAACATTCTGTATGACCATTTTCGCTTAAAATGTTTAGTGTTTTGAGAATTTATATGACCAGGTTCTAGGTTACGTGTAACCCTATGGAATTATTATGTTGAAATATCACTTTCTGAAGGTGTATTGATCACAAATGAATGCGTTATCGAAATCGTTTGTTGAAAACTACAAATCCCACGCACTTTCTGATGGTGTGGCCGCGTGGGTTATTCAAGTATTGCCAAATAATCAAGCTTAGCCTATATGCAAAGGGAAATTGGGGTCACCTAGAATTAGTAATTACTACTTGTTACAGCTTTTATTCATGACTATAGCTATTGGTATCCTGATGTTGTGGCAACTGGGAAAAAGGTTTTCCAATAATTTAACCCACCACACGCAATACATAATAGTGCAATTGAAATAGGGTACTTTTCTTGACTTATTTTCACATAGTTCTCTTGGGAGATCGGCTTTAATCTGGTCTCAATGTAAAGCCGTGTGATTTGCGATGAACGTAATATTTTGCCTAAGATACATGACCCAAATCTCCCACGTATGTTTTAGAGACTATCCAATCTCACAAACATGAGCCTTCAGTTGCTGACTCGTGATATTTGCATTGATTCAGCGATTTGCTTTTTGATTTTAAACATCTTTGAGTTTTAGAGTAGTCAGTGTAGAAGGTGTAGAACATTTGTCATCAAGAATGAAACAATTTTTTTTATCAAAACTTGTGAACCAAAAACTCCATCAATTCATTAATTCCACGCCATCAACAACAACAGCATGTATTCTTTTTTATTCTAGCAAACAGGAACGAAAGACTTATGTTCTAACCTGTTGTAATGTGCGAACTGGAACTGGAACAATCGAAATCAGAAGTACATGTTGTTTCTTTTAATATCGATAATGCTACCTACTCCGAATCAAAGACTCGCATTAAATTCATTGAATGAAATGGCGATAATATTGATTATGAGTAGAGAATATGGAGCGAACAAATTGAAATAGGTAACTCGATTAATCTCATAAACATGATTAAACACTATCAGATTAAACAAATTGATTGTACATATCAAATGTTCAATCAGATTAAAACTGAAAATTTTTAAAATGAATATTTGTTCTGTGAAGCGAAACCCTACGTTCGTTTTTGTTTCTTCTAGATCTGATTTTTTTCTGCGTATATGTGTGTTTTGTATATATTGAATGAAGTTGGACTTCATGTATTTAAATTCATATCCATGGAAGATTGGGGCAAGCCTTGCTAACAAATAAAAGCAACGTATCATATAGCCCAATAATAATAATAAATAAGTCCACTAACTCATATAGACACTTTAATTTATCACATCAACAACACTTGTATAATTTATCAAATCAACAAGTTAATCTAATACTACTAAAATTGTTGATAACACTAAAATTACTAACAACAGAAAGTTTTTGTGTTGACTCACGGTCACAGATGGTAAGTGGTGATATATTTAGCATGGACATGTTAGCCCGTGACCTGAAATTTCTTGCCAACCTCTTCCCATGTCTTGACTAAAAGTTCACTTCAGCGAGTTATGTTGTGTTGACTTGGACACGTAAATAATCATTTAATCTTATAGTTTGCTAGAGTAACCTGAAACTTTTCTTATAGAAGTCTACCAAGTTAATCGGCATACGACAAACT
>CM046044.1:16496093-16546093 GCA_025215565.1 Flaveria ramosissima | reverse complement strand
ATATTATTATAAATTATGTTTTTCTCAATTGTATGGTTGATTGTAACAGGAAGGACTAGCGTGTGACATCCGTCACTTTAAGGTCCGTTAATTAACGTGGTTGTCCGTTATCTATTCTATGTTTGGTCATTCCTCATCTTTACTTGACTCTTTATGTGGATATCATGTGTGCAATATTATCGTTGTGTGTGCATTCGTTATAACCATGTGATGACCTCAAAAAGACCTTTAAAACTTTCATTTTTGAAAACGTTAAATATATCATTTTATAAATATAATAAATGTTTTAATATAACCATTTCTTAAGTCATAATAACATTAAATGAACTTTTACAATTAATATAAAACACCTAACAAAGTCGTTTTTCTACCGAACCAAATTTGGGAAAACTCGGGGGGTTAAGTGCAGGGACTAAACTTGTAATTTTGCAAACTTGGGCTGGGTATAAATACCCCCTTATCAGCCCTAATCCCCATTTCACCATCTTCTTCATCCTCATCTCCTACACACACCAAGATCTCCATTTTAGCACCAAATCCAACCCAAGAGGTCTTGTTTTTCTTCGTCTTGACACCGTCTACAGCCTAGACTACTTCTTTCTAGCAGGTAGTTGTCTTTGGTTGTCCGTTTTCTAGCCTTTTCACGGCTGTCCAAACTAAGTTTTCGGGTGTTCGGGTTCAACCCGAACATGCAAGGTCGTATGGGTGCGTGTGAGGTCTCTTTGCTTGTGTTTTATGCTTGTGTATGTTTGTTGAGTGTTTCGGAGGTTCTTGTGGTGTAAAACCCGTGTTTGGAGCAGCTCGGGGGCTGCTCATCCCGACCACAGTTGCGATTCTGCAGATCAGGCGACTGGGTCATCTATGCGATTGAGCCGTGCGACTGAGTGGGTCGTGCGACTGGATCATGCGTCTGAGTCAATCGCGCGACTGAGTTGTGCGACTAGGCATGTCGTGCGACTGAGTTGTGCGACTGAGTGATTGTGTGCGATTGATTCAGGTGACCGACTGAATGTGTGCGAATGAATGTGATTCGCACGACTGGAATCCAATCGCACGAATGAAGGTTCAGTCGTACGAAAGTAGCTAATTCGCACGATTGAAGGTTGATTCGTGCGCATGGAAGTTGAGTCGTGCGATTGGGTGTTGTGTGGTACGACTGAAGGCCAATCATACGAATGAAGGCTCAATCGTACGAATGAAGCTGATTCGCACGATTGAGGGTTGATTCGCACGAATGGAGGTTGAGTCGTGCGTCTGACCTTGTTATGCGACTGAAATTTGTTGTGTTTGACCCCTTGTGCGTGGCGTGAGTATGTCGTGTGGTGTCGAGGTAACACTAACACAATTGTGCCATTGTTCGGCCACAAATATTAAAGTCAACGCGAGAAAGGGCACAAAAACTATTTTGAACAAATTGAACTAACGCTTTACAACGACCAAATTGACTTATAACTATTGACACTTATTCAATGTTTCTTCAATAAACAATGATACTTTTACTTAAACATCATCATTAGTGGCGACAATGTCTTGTACTTGGATCTACATAAGATCTAGTACGTGTGTCAGTCTGCGTGTGTTGTACGTGACCCATCCGATACGACCAGAACCGACCCATCATTATTGCGCGCTTATACATATATCATATCATTAATGCTATACAATAACTGTCAATAGGTGTTTGACTGTTTATTTGCATTCAACATTTGGGATACATCGCTCATACATACTTACCACTTAACAAGTGAGTTTCGTGGCCCCTTTTTACGCTTATACAATATTTCAATCATTTACAAATTGGGGGAAAAGTATGCTTACACAATTTTTATGCTGTACAACTTACATACATTTTACATACAAGGAATCAACGTGATACTGTGTTGCAAGTACTATTTGATACATGCATGGGTCTGCTGTGTGGTTCTATCTTTGCAACTATTTAATTCCAGTGTGGGAACCGACGGTTAGGTATTGGTAGTACTACTGGGTTGACACCCCCACCCTCGTTCGATGGTATACTAGTTGGTACCATCAGTGGCCAGGAACGGGCCCTTGGGTGAATATATGCCGACAATTTCTTTGTGTACGTCGCTAGGTTTGGTTGCAAAGCTCATGTCATGTGATATTTACTTGTGTATATAACTGTATTCACGGTATTCCGACGCGCTTACTTAATACAGCATCACTTACATTTTTATTACATAAACCTGCGAGCTCACCAACAATTATGTTGACCGTTTTAAGCATATCTTTTCAGGTGATCATGCAAGTCCAGGAATCTAGGTGTGCTGCCTTAGTGGAGACCCTAGGATGCATTTTGGGACTTAACTCATTTTGATAAACAATCTTTTGAACAATGTTAACGCTTGTAAACAATTATCAACTTTTGAAACTTGTTCCCGGGTTGTGGGAATTAACATTTACATTTTCATCATATGTGTATATGTGTTATCTTTATCATGTTGCTTATGGCTATGTTGTCGTGAACATTGACTAAACACGACACAAGTCCCCTTGTTGTCGGGTGTCGTCATGACACGCTTGTCATCATTTATTTATATTGCTCTCTATATCGCTTACCATGTGTTATGACGATCCCGGTCTCGTTACATCCCCGTGTTTCCGCTTTTAGCGGGGGTGTGACAGATTGGTATCAGAGCCATTGGTTATAGAGAATTAGGCAATACGCTTGACCTAGACTATAACCTAGGAACCTTCATGTAGATTTGCATGCTAGGACTCTGTATGCATATTATATCTCGTGTATGTGTTCCTCGCTGCTTGATTTGTTCATCTATTTGTCATGTGATCTTTCCACCCTATGAGAGAGCCCTTGTGCTCACTCTTTTATGGGGATGCTTCTATTGGATCTTCCGTTCCCTCTGCGCGCCGAGTTAGTTTATCAGATCCGGGTATTAAACCCGAAGAGATCATCACAGATCATGCTATTGCGCTTGACCTTGGACATTGAGATTAACTCTGAGGAGGATTATGTCTGAAACCTCGAAAGATGAGGAAATAGACAACCTCCGCTAGACTAAACGTGATTGTATACATGGACTTACAACTGTTGTGATGTGTGATGACAATAAGCATGATATTGACATGAAATACATGGACTTGATGGATTATTATGGATATGATGTAAAGGAAAGTCGGATGTCATGTAACCGGATCAGGCATCATTCTCGGTACATCGTGGGTGTGGTGGGAACGCTGCGGGGAACCCTATATATAAACATCACCGGTATACCGAGAATATGCTTGAAATGGGCTGCATGGTGGTCTTGACTGACCGGAACATGAACATTGGAATTTGATAAGTGGAATACTTGTGTATCTTATGGTGACTAAAGCTGATATGTTACCTCTTTTATGATTAGAACATGCCGCCTCGAAGAGTCACCCGTAGCAGTAGTGGCGGGAGTGATGCCCCAAGGGGCAGAGGCCGAGGCAGAGGCAGAGCACCAAGAGCAAACGATGCTCCTGCCAGTAACAGTCAAGGGACAGGGAACGCCGACATGGCAACCCTGATCGCTCAGCAATTGGCCGCACTGATTCCTACTATCGTGGCCCAAGTGAGCGACGCACTTCAACAACACCACCCTCACGGGGATGGTGGCAACGATGATGGAGCCCAAGGTGGGATAGAAACTGAGACGGGAAACGGAAACCCGACTGGAAACGAGAGCAACCAGGAAACCGGAAATGGTGGTACTGCCGGTATTGAAACTGGAGTGGTTAATGCTCGTCGGGGATGTTCGTACAAGGAGTTCGTGGCTTGTAAGCCAAGGGAATTCGATGGGAAAGGTGGGGCGATAGCCCTAACCAGGTGGTTGGAGAAGATGGAGGCAGTAATTGACATCAGTGAGTGCCTCGACAGCCAGAGGATCAAGTATGCCACTTGTTCTCTTCAGGGTAAAGCCCTAACCTGGTGGAACACCCAGATTCAAGCACGAGGAAGAGAGTCTGCGATGCAAATGTCGTGGGACGAGTTCAAAGCCTTGATCACCGAGGAATACTGCCCTCTCAACGAGATGCAGAAGCTGGAGCATGAGTTCTGGAATCATGCTATGGTGGGGGCAGGGCATGCAGCTTATACTGATCGTTTTCATGAGCTGGCAAGATTGGTTCCGCATCTGGTTACGCCGGAATCAAAGAGGATCGAGAGGTACATTTGGGGACTCGCGCCTCAAATTAGAGCGATGGTCACAGCAGCCGCTCCTCCTACTATTCAGAGCGCAATTCTGAAAACTGGCGCTTTGACTGATGAGATGGTTAGAACAGGGGTTTTGGGCCGAGGGACCGAGAAGAGGAAAGATGTTGGGGAATCGAGCCGGTCGAGTGCCGGAAGGTTTGAGAAGAGGTCTAAGCCGACTAGGAATTTTGTGGCCGTGTCTCAGGCCAGAAGAGAGTATGTGGGGCCGCACCCCAAATGTGAAAGGTGCAATTATCATCATCCCCCAGGGACGCAGTGCCGGGTGTGCGCTAACTGTAGGCGCCCGGGTCATTTGGCAAGAGATTGCAGAACTGCGCCAAATCTTGTAGCACCCCTCAACGCGGTTAACCCCGCCGGGAATGCAAGGGCTTGCTTTGAGTGTGGGAGCCCCGATCACTACAGGAATATGTGCCCCAGGCTGAATCGGGCACCGGGTCAACAGGGGAACAACCAGCAGCAGGTGTTGGCTATCGCTGGGAATCAAAGCCCGGCTACTCAGGGAAATGCAGCTCGGGGACGTGCATTCGTCATTGGAGCTAATGATGCTCGTCAGGACCCGAATGTTGTCACGAGTACGCACTTACTCAATCATCACTTCGCATCTATATTATTTGATACTGGAGCAGACAATAGTTTCATATCTTCTGAGTTTGTGAAATTACTTGATTTGACTCCTAGTAGGCTAGAAACTAGCTACTCTGTAGAAATGGCCAATGGTAGAGTTGCTCAGGCCGATGAGATTATTAGGAAGTGTTCGTTGACGCTGGAGGATCATACCTTTGAGATAGATTTGATACCCTTTGAGTTGGGAAGCTTCGATGTGATTGTGGGTATGGATTGGTTGTCGCAGAATGGAGCAGAGATTGTCTGTCGAGACAAAGTAGTACGTATCCCTATGCCAAACGGGGAGGTACTCAAGGTTCAAGGAGAACGACCGGGTAAGAGCTTAAAGCTTATTTCCTGCATGAAAGCACGCCAGAGTTTACGAAAGCAGTGCTACGCTTTTCTGGCTCATGTGGTTGAAAAGAAAGACGAAGAGAGGAAACTGGTGGATATTCCAGTGGTACGGGATTACCCAGAAGTATTTCCAGATGACTTGTCTGGTTTGCCTCCTCCACGACAGGTGGAATTCCGTATTGAGTTGGTTCCTGGAGCTACACCAGTAGCGAAAACGCCATATCGACTAGCGCCATCCGAGATGCAAGAATTGTCTAGTCAATTACAGGAACTACTGGAGAAGGGTTTCATTCGACCGAGTCATTCACCGTGGGGAGCACCGGTACTATTTGTCAAGAAGAAGGATGGATCGTTCCGTATGTGCATCGATTACCGTGAACTGAACAGGTTGACGGTGAAGAACCGATATCCTCTCCCCAGGATCGACGATTTATTTGATCAGCTGCAAGGAGCTTCGTATTTTTCCAAGATCGATCTTCGTTCTGGTTATCATCAGCTAAGGGTTTTCGAGGACGACATACCGAAGACTGCGTTCAGAACTCGTTACAGGCACTATGAGTTCTTGGTCATGCCGTTTGGGCTGACTAACGCACCAGCTGTGTTCATGGATCTAATGAATCGGGTGTGCAAACCTTACTTGGATAAGTTCGTGATCGTGTTCATAGACGATATACTTATCTACTCCCGATCAAAAGAAGATCATGTCGAACATCTTCGGGCTATTCTGGAGCTGCTACGCGAAGAGAAACTTTTCGCCAAATTCTCAAAGTGCGAGTTTTGGTTGCGGGAAGTGAAGTTTTTGGGTCATGTGGTTAATGAGGACGGGATTCACGTAGATCCCGGCAAGATCGAAGCAGTGAAGAAGTGGGATACGCCCCAGAAACCATCAGAGATACGACAATTCTTGGGATTGGCCGGTTATTATCGTCGCTTCATCGCGAATTTCTCGAAGATCGCTCAACCGTTAACCCTGCTTACTCAGAAAGACAAGAAGTTTGATTGGGGTTATGCACAAGAACAAGCGTTCCAAACGTTGAAAGAGAAGTTGTGCAACGCGCCGATACTGTCTCTCCCAGACGGAACAGATGATTTTGTGGTTTACTGCGACGCGTCACATCAAGGATTGGGATGTGTGCTAATGCAGAAGGACAAGGTGATTGCCTACGCTTCGCGACAACTTAAAGTGCACGAAAAGAACTACACCACTCATGATCTTGAGTTGGGCGCTGTAGTATTTGCACTCAAAATTTGGAGGCATTACTTGTATGGCACCAAATGCATCATCTTCACTGATCATAAGAGCCTTCAACACATTCTGGATCAGAAGGAACTCAACATGCGCCAACGACGTTGGGTAGAGCTTCTCAGTGACTACGATTGTGAAATCCGGTATCATCCGGGGAAAGCTAACGTGGTGGCTGACGCCTTAAGCCGTAAAGAACGGGTGAAACCACTACGTGCACGAGCGTTGGGATTGACCATCCAAACCAACTTGAAAGCTCAGATTCAAATTGCACAGAGTGAGGCATTGAAAGAAGAAAACCTTGCGGGAGAAGAGTTCCGGGGATTAGATAAACAGATGATTCGCAAGGATGACGGTATTCAGTACTTCATGGATCGTATATGGGTACCCAAATGGGGAGGTGTTCGAACCTTAGTCATGGATGAAGCCCACAAGACGCGATATTCTATTCATCCTGGTGCAGACAAGATGTATCATGATCTTAAGGATCTATACTGGTGGCCAGGCATGAAGAAAGACATTGCCTTATACGTCAGTCGATGCTTGACGTGTTCGAAAGTCAAAGCTGAACATCAGAAGCCATCGGGATTATTGCAGCAACCTGAGATTCCCGAGTGGAAATGGGAGAACATAGCTATGGATTTCATTACCAAACTCCCTAGAACAAACAGCGGTCATGACTCGATATGGGTCATTATAGATCGAATGACGAAGTCAGCACATTTCTTGCCTATCCGAGAAGATTACAAGATGGATAAGTTGGCAAGATTGTACATCAAAGAGGTCGTGACACGGCACGGGGTGCCGGTGTCAATCATATCCGACCGTGATAGCAGATTCACTTCACGCTTTTGGCAGACATTACAGAAAGCGATGGGCACTCGGTTAGACATGAGTACAGCCTATCACCCTCAAATAGATGGCCAAAGTGAACGCACTATACAGACGCTATAAGACATGTTGAGAGCGTGTGTAATTGATTTTGGAGGTAGCTGGGATGCTCATTTACCGTTGATTGAGTTCTCCTACAACAACAGCTACCATACAAGCATTGGATGTGCTCCATTTGAAGCGTTGTATGGAAGAAAATGCAGATCTCCCGTTTGTTGGGCCGAAATTGGTGAGAGTCAACTGACAGGCCCAGAGATCATCCAAGAAACAACAGACAAGATTTTCCAAATCAAAGATCGACTTAAAGCCGCGCGAGATCGCCAAAAGAGCTACGCCGACAATCATCGGAAGCCTCTAGAATTCAATGTTGGGGATCGTGTGTTACTCAAAGTTTCCCCTTGGAAAGGAGTCGTTCGATTCGGAAAGAAAGGGAAGTTAGCCCCAAGATACGTTGGACCATTTGAGATCACTGAAAGGATCGGTCCAGTGGCTTACCGGTTAAGGTTGCCACAAGAGCTTAACGGTGTACATGATACATTTCACGTGTCCAACCTCAAGAATGTTTGGCCAATGAATCCCTTCACGTGCCAATCGAGGAAATAAAGATTGACGACAAGCTTCATTTTGTTGAAGAACCCATTGAGATCATGGATCGAAAGGTCAAGCAACTGAAGCGCAGTAGGATACCTATTGTACGCGTAAGGTGGAATTCAAAACGAGGGCCAGAGTTTACATGGGAACGTGAAGATCAGATGAAACTCAAATATCCATATCTTTTCGAGGATGACACTCTTGGACCTAACTCCAGCTGAATTTCGGGACATCCGTCACTTTAAGGTCCGTCAATTAACGTGGTTGTCTGTTATCTATTCTATGTTTGGTCATTCCTCATCTTTACTTGACTCTTTATGTGGATATCATGTGTGCAATATTATCGTTCTGTGTGCATTCGTTATAACCATGTGATGACCTCAAAAAGACCTTTAAAACTTTCATTTTTGAAAACGTTAAATATATCATTTTATAAATATAATAAATGTTTTAATATAACCATTTCTTAAGTCATAATAACATTAAATGAACTTTTACAATTAATATAAAACACCTAACAAAGTCGTTTTTCTACCGAACCAAATTTGGGAAAACTCGGGGGTTAAGTGCAGGGACTAAACTTGTAATTTTGCAAACTTGGGCTGGGTATAAATACCCCCTTATCAGCCCTAATCCCCATTTCACCATCTTCTTCATCCTCATCTCCTACACACACCAAGATCTCCATTTTAGCACCAAATCCAACCCAAGAGGTTTTGTTTTTCTTCGTCTTGACACCGTCTACAGCCTAGACTACTTCTTTCTAGCAGGTAGTTGTCTTTGGTTGTCCGTTTTCTAGCCTTTTCACGGCTGTCCAAACTAAGGTTTCGGGTGTTCGGGTTCAACCCGAACATGCAAGGTCGTATGGGTGCGTGTGAGGTCTCTTTGCTTGTGTTTTATGCTTGTGTATGTTTGTTGAGTGTTTCTGGAGGTTCTTGTGGTGTAAAACCCGTGTTTGGAGCAGCTCGGGGGCTGCTCATCCCGACCACAGTTGCGATTCTGCAGATCAGGCGACTGGGTCATCTATGCGATTGAGCCGTGCGACTGAGTGGGTCGTGCGACTGGATCATGCGTCTGAGTCAATCGCGCGACTGAGTTGTGCGACTAGGCATGTCGTGCGACTGAGTTGTGCGACTGAGTGATTGTGTGCGATTGATTCAGGTGACCGACTGAATGTGTGCGATTGAATGTGATTCGCACGACTGGAATCCAATCGCACGAATGAAGGTTCAGTCGTACGAAAGTAGCTAATTCGCACGATTGAAGGTTGATTCGTGCGCATGGAAGTTGAGTCGTGCGATTGGGTGTTGTGTGGTACGACTGAAGGCCAATCATACGAATGAAGGCTCAATCGTACGAATGAAGCTGATTCGCACGATTGAGGGTTGATTCGCACGAATGGAGGTTGAGTCGTGCGTCTGACCTTGTTATGCGACTGAAATTTGTTGTGTTTGACCCCTTGTGCGTGGCGTGAGTATGTCGTGTGGTGTCGAGGTAACACTAACACAATTGTGCCATTGTTCGGCCCAAATATTAAAGTCAACGCGAGAAAGGGCACAGAAACTATTTTGAACAAATTGAACTAACGCTTTACAACGACCAAATTGACTTATAACTATTGACACTTATTCAATGTTTCTTCAATAAACAATGATACTTTTACTTAAACATCATCATTAGTGGCGACAATGTCTTGTACTTGGATCTACATAAGATCTAGTACGTGTGTCAGTCTGCGTGTGTTGTACGTGACCCATCCGATACGACCCGAACCGACCCATCATTATTGCGCGCTTATACATATATCATATCATTAATGCTATACAATAACTGTCAATAGGTGTTTGACTGTTTATTTGCATTCAACATTTGGGATACATCGCTCATACATACTTACCACTAACAAGTGAGTTTCGTGGCCCCTTTTTACGCTTATACAATATTTCAATCATTTACAAATTGGGGGAAAAGTATGCTTACACAATTTTTATGCTGTACAACTTACATACATTTTACATACAAGGAATCAACGTGATACTGTGTTGCAAGTACTATTTGATACATGCTTGGGTCTGCTGTGTGGTTCTATCTTTGCAACTATTTAATTCCAGTGTGGGAAACGACGGTTAGGTATTGGTAGTACTACTGGGTTGACACCCCCACCCTCGTTCGATGGTATACTAGTTGGTACCATCAGTGGCCAGGAATGGGCCCTTGGGTGAATATATGCCGACAATTTCTTTGTGTACGTCGCTAGGTTTGGTTGCAAAGCTCATGTCATGTGATATTTACTTGTGTATATAACTGTATTCACGGTATTCCGACGCGCTTACTTAACAGCATCACTTACATTTTTATTACATAAACCTGCGAGCTCACCAACAATTATGTTGACCGTTTTAAGCATATCTTTTCAGGTGATCATGCAAGTCCAGGAATCTAGGTGTGCTGCCTTAGTGGAGACCATAGGATGCATTTTGGGACTTAACTCATTTTGATAAACAATCTTTTGAACAATGTTACGCTTGTAAATAATTATCAACTTTGAAACTTGTTTCCCGGGTTGTGGGAATTAACATTTACATTTTCATCATATGTGTATATGTGTATCATTATCATGTTGCTTATGGCTATGTTGTCGTGAACATTGACTAAACACGACACAAGTCCCCTTGTTGTCGGGTGTCGTCATGACACGCTTGTCATCATTTATTTATATTGCTCTCTATATCGCTTACCATGTGTTATGACGATCCCGGTCTCGTTACATCCCCGTGTTTCCGCTTTTAGCGGGGGTGTGACATAGCGAAAGACTAGCCCGTAAATCGTTAAGCAGATTTAAAAACACGGAAGGGGATCCTATAAATATTGACAATCGATGAAGATACAGACACGGTTAGTTAGTGTACTATTAGTTATTGGTCTACTAAAGATAATGGTTTATTACAATTTCTTTATTTCTTAAAGAAAGTTAACTGACATTGTACCAAAAACATAAATAAATCAAACTAATCAAAAAATTGTATTACCTAAATATTAGAATTATTAATTTTGCTGATGAAAACAAAGCCTGTGATGGATCTAAAGTGCCACATATTTCATTACTCTCATATGAAGAACCGACGATTCGCATTACTGGAAAAAGGTAACGTAGAATTGGTACAATAGGTATTAATTAAATTGTAAAAGTGTTTTATCGGGTTGGTTGTTACTAAGAAGAAAAAGTTTATTTTTTATTAAACAGGCAAGCGTGTTAAGAGGAGAAGTACCGACACAAGGTCTGAGAAGAATAGTGAAGATGAAGGTGAACAAGGTAAATAGGTGTGTTGTATTGTATGGCATACTTGCAGGACCGTTTAAGGGCTTAAACACAATTACAACACAACAACACAATGAGGAGAATAACTAAGCTCTAATCAAACAGTGAACTGGGTAACCAAAGTGATACAAAGAACACAAGTAAAGCAAGAGACAGAACAAGAGAGTATGGGTTTCAAGGAGGCAGTATATTGCTTTCTCAAGTTCTTTTACAAGTGTTACAAAGCATAAAGAAAAGATACAAGAACTTGAAATACTTATACTACAACCTACAGCCGGCCATACTTTGAAGGCCAGCTGGATACAATTGACTAGACACTAACAAAATCAATTGTAGGATCAAAAGGCATATCTGCCTTTTGACCTTGTGACTATGACATGCCATAGCTCACATCCTTTTACAATACAAAAAAAGGATAAAGTACATAAAGTAGAAAGTTGAATACTCAAGACCTCAATGTACAGTTACCAAAAGCAAGGCCCTTTTCACCAACTCATGTAAGTTGGTGACTTTACAGAGATGCAGCGGAAAAGGTGCTTTATGGAATAGTACATCAGATAAAGCATGTGTACTAAAAGTCTTCGGAAGAAATCTGTCTTCATAGGATGAGGCTTCGGAAGACTTTGTCTCTGAAGCTTCGGAAGACTTCATGTTTGGCTTCGGAAGATATTGGTCTTGGCTTCGGAAGATTTTTACACTTAGAGTATTTTTCTAATGCTTTGTGTAAAACTTCCGAAGCATTCTTCACTTCAGTACTCAGTGCATGTTGTTGAGACACTTAAGCTGTTTTGGGTTGCATCAGACTTCAGGAATCCTTACAAACTCCCCCTAGGCTGATGCTACCAAAACACTTAGAAGATCTTCAAATGTTGGTAGTCTTCAGTACAATCAGGACCATTCCTTTCTTCATGAGATGGTCAGGATCATCAAGACTTTCATAATATCTTCTCATTTCAAAGAGATCATGCAGAGGTAAGTTGATTATGTCTTGCCATGAGTAGACATTCTCAACACCTTGATCTCTTATAACAGTCCATCTCTCTGGATTGGTAGAGTATGTCCAGGATAAGATGGGTGTCTCACTAGTTAGAGGAGCCACTTGAATAGGAGTTGATTGGGCTGCCTCATCATGCACTTCCTCAGGTTGATCTGATTCAGCCTGAGGTGCAGAGGTAGATGACTTTGGCTTCTTCTTCTTTGTCTTTGGTTTAGAAGCCATCCTCTTCTTCCTCTTGGTTGTCTTTAACTGAGAAGACTGGTCTGCAGTACCATGTTGATCATCAGTGTCTTTCTCAGTTGGGTGTTCCTCCCTCACAGGTTCAGAAGGAGAGGGAGTTTGACCCTGCCTAGGATCAGAAGATGAAGCTTGCTGGGGCTCAGCTGGAGGTGCTGTTTGAGGTGTCTCTGGTTGTTCAAACTTGACCTCCACTTCAGGTGGGACTTGACTTGGAAGAGAGTGCAAGTCAATAAGTTCTCCACTCTTAATCTTCTGCTTGATCACCCTAATATGCTCATCCATAGTGGATAGAGACATGGGGCCAAGTCTCCTTCCGGAGAATCCATACAGCTTCAAGAAGCTCACCATTCTTTGTCTGTCAGCAGACTTCTTTGCATTCTTTTGAATGGTGGCCCTTGACTTTGCAGCTTCTTCCCTTAGTTTCCTTTTGGTTGTCTTTCTTTCCTTGACTAGCTCAAGTTCAAGTTGCTTTAGATACTCGAACTCAATGAAGTCATAGGACAAAGGGAGAAGTGCATCTGCCTGATAGAAGCCTGTGGCACTCAGGTAGTTGATCATTTTGATCCTATCTTCCTCTTTATCTACCTGAGGTTCTTGTGGAGCCACATCTTCCTGTGCAGGACTTTCTTGAACTGGTGAGAGAGTAGGAGCATGCTTGTAAAGTCTTTTCTGTCTCTTCTCTCTCTCTTGAGTTGGAGAAGTATCATTGCATCCTCTTTCTCCTTCAACTCTCTTGACACTTCTCTGTCAGCCAGTTCATTTAGTTCTTCTAAGGGGAGGGAGATGATCTCATCAATGTCATAGTTCCTGGTCTGTAAGTAGGTAATCCTGACTGCCCTTAACTCATCATCCTGAGTATTTGGTCTGGGGGCAGCCCTTATTGCAGCTTGCATGAAGCTAGATGACCCAGTGGAACTTTCTCCCCTTAGTCTCCTTTTCCTCTCTCTCTCTTCCTCCTCAATTTCCTCAGGAGTCATTATCCTTTTCCCTTTGTCACCAACAGACCTTTGTGACTCAGGGTGGATTGAAGCTTGGCCTTCATTGCTTGGAGTAGCTTCCATGCTCTGGCCAGAGAGAGGCTGAGAAACACCTTCACCAGCAGGTGTCTTAGATGGAGTTTGGACCTCAGCAGCAGTTGTTGATGATGAGACAGGGGTCTCAGGTTCTGTCACTGGGCCTTCAGTCAAGGTTTCCCCTATGAAACTAATCTTAGGGTCCACCTCAACATCCAGTTGACCGATGACATTGCCTGATTCCCTAAGTCTCCTTCTTAGAGAGAACTCTGCCATGATCCTGTCTTGGATTCTTTGAGCCAGCCTGTCAGCTTGTCTTGAATTGCTTGGATTGACAAGTGGCAGGTTGACTAAATCCAGTCTTTCATAGAAAGCTCAGGCTTTGGAATTGAAAAACTTCTTGTTGGCCTTGAACTCTTTGAAGTATGAGGGCTCTTCTGTCATCATCATACCTCCACCTTATGATTTGATTGCTAGTTCCCAGTGGTGGAGATGAGACAGCCCTTGGTATGCCTTCCTCAAAGAGACTCCTGATGAGAGAGTCTATAGAGTCCACATTAATGTGAACTTGAGGAAGTTGCTGAGAATGCACAACAGCAAGTGAGGATGGTGAGTCCTCTATGTCCATTCTCTCTGAAGAACTCCCAGGTTCTGTGGTTGTAACAACTTTCTCCCCCTTTTTGGTAGCATCACCCACTTGCATAGGTGAGCTGGAGGATAAGTCAATCACTTCTTCCACAGGTTCTTGTGTTCCTGGTTGAGCTCTCCTTAAAGGTCTCCCAGCTAGTTTTTCCTGCAGATATGAAATCTGGAGTTGCTGATCATTGACCCTGTTTTGTAAGGTAGTCACCTGAGATTCCAAGTGACTAACCTTAGAGACTAAATAGGTGCATGTTTTTGACAGTTTTTGCACCTTTAGTCTCAAATTCCCCTCATCTTCATCAGAAGATTCATTGGGGGATGAGATGATTGGACCAAAGTCCTCTCTCTCACCACCAGCTTGAGTTTCTTGGCTGCTGGTTTTCCTCTGCTCATTGGCAGCCTCAGTTGAGATGCCAATGGGCTGAGTTGCCATGGTTGAGGTCTTAATGATGTAATCACTTTCAAAAGTGAGAGCCTCTTCCATATGGACATCCTGAACAGGTTCAGAAGTGTCCACCTCAGTAACAGGTGACTGATGGGGGATAGACTGAGGAGAGTCAGAGGTACTCATCTCTCTTTGAGTAGGGGAGGAGAAGAGAGACTCATGGTACTCACTGAATCCTAAGTCTTCATCAGTGTAAAAGGATAGGTTGGGAATTGGTTGGTTGAGATCCAAAGGCTGGGGATGGTAGCTGTCCCCTGAAGGTTGTCCACTTGAGTGTTGAGACTCAGAGTGAAGGCTTAAGGTTGTTGGGCTATTGAGCTCATCAGGGTGAGCTTGAGGAACCTCAGCCCTGATAGGTGAAACAATGGGAGTGGTTTGCTCCTCAGGAGAAGTGGGAGCTCTAGTGTCCACTTCTTCCTGTAAGGTTGAGTATTTGGGGGCCTGCACAGACTCAATAGTCTGAGCAGGGGTTCGTTTGGATTTTCTTTGGTAGGTGAGGGTATTTCTGGTCTTTTTAATGGTAGGGACAAAAGAGGTGTGGGTTCAACACTAGCTTGTGTTGCTAGGTTGTCACCTTGAGCAATGAGCTCTAACATTTTTGGGACTAGGGCTGTTTCTACCCCAGAGAAGCCTACAGTTGGCTTCTTCATTATTTTAAAGATGCCGGGCTTCATCTGTCCCAATTTAAGAATATTACCTGTTTCCCTCAACTGTGAGCCCAGTTCACAGTTGAGAATGTGTTGAACATATCTAGGAAACATGTAATACTCTAAGGAGTCTAAGTTTGCAAGTAAATTAGTATAAACAAATTGTGAATACCTGAACTTGACCCCTTGAACCATTCCATGAACTATGAAGGAGAGATCCTCAGGAATCTGGTCCCATCCACCATGCTTGTTTGACAAGCTGTGGATAACCACATGGAGCAGGAATTTCCATTGGGATGAGACCTTCCCTTTCCTAAAGGTCTTTACAGAGAAATCTCCCTCATAGCCCATCTGCTCAAAAGAATGATTTACAGCTTCTTTTGGGAAGGACACCTCACCTTCTTCATCATCCAGCTGTAGATGTTGGTTAATGATGGCCGGAGTGATGAAGACTTGTCCTCCCTTGCACTGTGGCAGACAGTGCCTTCTCCCCATCCATAATGACCTCTTGGCAGGTCTTCCAGAATTCAAGCAACTGATCCTCATATAGAGGAGGATCAATGGTCAGGGAGGTGAAGTAGTTTGACAGAGTCAAGAATTGGCAAATCTCTGAGAAACTTGCATCTTTCTCAGAGCTTAACAGAGCAACTTGATTATGTTGCCTGTGTAGTTGCATGGAGAAATCAGGGTTTTTCTGCGGTTAAGGTTGGCCATTTTAGAAGCTTAAGGGTGAAGAAAGGTAGAAAGCAAAGGCGGTTTAGAGAATTAGGTTAGAGAAACAGTAGAATTGAGGAAGATAGTGGGAAAGAGGGGGAACCGTTGGGTATTTATATGAAAAGGGATTTGAACCAAAGTTAATG
Organism: Flaveria ramosissima; assembly: GCA_025215565.1. Lineage (NCBI taxonomy): Eukaryota > Viridiplantae > Streptophyta > Magnoliopsida > Asterales > Asteraceae > Flaveria > Flaveria ramosissima. The sequence goes on along the minus strand of CM046044.1, from coordinate 16,530,029 downwards.
AAAGAGGATAAACTTTGAAATCCGAAAGTCGGTCCCACCTCTGAAAAAGTAGTTTACTTTTGCTCAAAAAGTAGTTTTCTTGGAATTCGAAAAGCTTCCGAAGTTTATTTGTCTTCGGAAGTTTTGATTTAAAAAGCTTCCGAAGCTAAAATGGCTTCGGAAGATTTTCCTGAGAGTCTTGATAATTTATGCTTCGGAAGAGAAATAAACCCTTGAATGCTTTGTATGAAATAAACAAAGCTTCCGAAGGTTAATTTTGCTTCGGAAGAAAAGGTTCTTGAAAATAGATAAGTGTCTGAGATAAGAATTTTAAGCTTCGGAAGATGAACTTTACTTCTTCCGAAGGTAAAATCTCTTAGACAGTTATTTATTTTAAAGACATGTTTTTCTTCCGAAGATAAAATCTTTATCTTCCGAAGTATCAGAAATTTTCAAGAATCTAAGGAAAGTCTTCAAAAAGAATTTTACATCCAAAGAAAACATGAGCTTATGAAAGTGATGAACTAGACAACTTAGGACACACATATTTTAAGAAGAAATAATTAGAATTAGTTTTAATAAAAAGTCTACTCAAAGTTAATCATCCCAATAGCTGATATCAGATACTTAAATCTCTGTTCATCAAAAGCTTTGGTGAACAGATCAGCATATTGTTCATCTGTATGAACTTTGACTAGTTTAATTAATCCTTTTTCATAGTTATCTCTTATTAAATGATACCTGATGTTGATGTGTTTGGTCCTTGAGTGCTGCACAGGGTTCTCAGTGATAGAGATAGCACTATTGTTGTCTATGTGGATAGGAGTCTCTTTGAAGTTAAATCCATAGTCCAGCATCTGATTTTGAATCCAAAGCACTTGAGCACAGCAGCTTGCAGCAGCAATGTATTCAGCCTCAGCAGTTGATGCAGACACACAGGATTGTTTCTTGCATTGCCATGAGACCACCCTTCCACCAAGGAATTGACATCCCCCAGATGTAGACTTTGCAGTCATATTGCAACCACCATAATCACTATCTGTATAGGCATACAGATTGAAATTTGGATTCTTTGGATACCATAGACCAAGTGTTGAAGCACCTTTGAGGTATCTTAAAATCCTTTTCACAGTGATTAAGTGAGACATCTTAGGGTTGGCTTGATATCTTGCACAAATACATGTAGCAAACATGATATCAGGCCTGCTAGCTGTAAGATACATAAGAGACCCAATCATAGCCCTGTATAAGTGCTCATCTACACACTCCCCCTCAAGATCTGGACCAAGGGAGTGGTTTCTGGCTATGGGTGTCTTAGCAATCTTACAATCAGTCATATTAACCTCTTGAGTATGTCTTGAACATACTTTGACTGACTTATGAAGATGCCATCTTCAACTTGCTTCACTTGAATTCCCAGAAAGAAGTTGAGTTCTCCCATTGAACTCATCTCAAATCTGTCTTTCATCAGCTTCTCAAAGTCTTTGCAGAGCTTTGGATTAGTTGAACCAAAGATGATGTCATCAACATATACTTGAACCAGCAATAAGTCATTTCCCTGTCCTTTGATGAAGAGGGTTCCATCTATAGTACCTCTTCTGTATCCATGCTTGCAGAGATACTTAGATAGTGTCTCATACCACTTCCTGGGTGCCTGATGCAGCCCATAAAGAGCTTTGTCAAGCTTGCAGACATAATCAGGATGATCAGGGTCTACAAAACCAGGTGGCTGTTTGACATAAACCTCCTCATCAATCACTCCATATAAGAAAGCACACTTTACATCAAGTTGGTAGACCTTGAAGTTCTTGGATGCAGCAAATGCCAGGAATATCCTAACAGCTTCTAGTCTTGCTACAGGAGCAAAGACATCAGTGTAGTCAATCCCTTCTTCTTGTGTGTATCCTTGAACAACTAGTCTTGCCTTGTTCTTGATGATGATTCCCCTATCATCCTTCTTGTTTCTAAAAACCCATTTGGTTCCAATGGTAGTCTTCCCATGAGGAAGAGGACAAAGGTTCCAAACTTTCTGCCTTTTGAATTGAAGCAGCTCTTGTTGCATAGCTTCAACCCAACTTCCATCCTTTAGAGCTTCATCAACTTTCTTGGGCTCTATCTGAGATAAGAAACAAGAGTGAAGACAAACATTTGCTTCATGGGTTTGTCCTCTTGTTCTTACCCCTGTGACAACATCTCCAATGATGTTTGTGGTGGGGTGAGACTTGTGGATCCTTAGCTGAGGGATCACAGCAAGTTGCTGAGAAAGATCTAAATTTGAGAAATTTAAATCTGGTCCTGAAGATTCACCCTCCACATTATCACACTTATCAAGATTAACTTGATCCAATGAGTGTGAGACATCATTGATGTTGTCATCTATGGTGTGGTTATTAGCATCAAGAAATTCCTGATCACTATCACCATCACCATTGTTGTCTTCTACAAGTGAGGTATCTTTATCTGGTTGAGAGGCCTCTGAGCTGGAATTTGAAGGCATGCCAGATGTATCAGCTGAATTTGTCATTGTTGTGCTGATAGAAACCTCATTTGCTGAAGTAGTTCCAACTGGAGCTGAAGATGTATGAGTTGAAGATCTTCCTAGCTCAAATCTTGGATCAGGATCACCTGTATTTAGATTTTCTGCAGATCCTGAAACATGCTCACAAGATTTGTTAAAACAGTTGGTAACTAAATCAAGATCAAACAGCCAATCCGGACCAGAACCAGCCACACAGGGAGTGTGCTCATTGAAAGTCACATTGGCTGACTCCTCAACAATTCTAGTTCTGAGATTGTATACTCTATAAGCTTTAGCTTGAGAAGAGTATCCAATGAAATGTCCATCATCTGATTTCTCAGCAAACTTGGCAATTTGATCTTTGGTATTCAAGATGGTGCAGGGACATCCAAATGACCTGAGAAAACCAATGAAAGGTTTCCTCTTGTGCCAAAGTTCATAAGGAGTCTTACCATGTGTCTTAACTACTAAAACTCTGTTTTGCACATAGCAAGCAGTATTGACTGCCTCTGCCCAGAAGGTGATAGGCAGTTTAGAGTCAGACAACATAGTTCTTGCAGCTTCAATAAGTGTCCTGTTTCTCCTTTCACAGCAACTCCATTTTGCTGAGGAGTCCTGGGAGCACTATATTGTCTTGTAATACCTTTTTCATCACAAAATGCATCAAGGATTTGGTTCTTGAATTCAGTTCCTTGATCACATCTTATGGTTTTGACCTTGTGATCACATTGATTCTCAACTTTTAAGATGAAATTCTTCAGAATCTCAGGGGTTTCATCCTTAGTTCTAAGGAAGAAGACCCAAGTGAATCTTGTAAAATCATCTGTGATCACCAGACAGTAAGAGGTCCTTCCTAAACTCATTACACTGGTGGGGCCAAAGAGATCCATATGTAACAAGTGTAGGGGAGTAGTGATGGAGTTCTTTTCCTTAGGCTTGTGAGATACTTTGTGTTGCTTCCCTTTCAGGCATGCCACACAATGATCATCACTAGTAAACTCTTTCTTTGGCATTCCAGTTACCAGATCATGTTTAATTAATTTATTCATGTTCTTAAAGTTTACATGGCACATTCTTTTATGCCATAGGAAAGACTCATCACTATTTGCTTTAGATAGAAAGCATGAAACTTCTCCTGAGGGAGATGTTTCTTGCAAATCCATCTTGTACATGTTCCCTTTCCTGGGGGCTCTGAGCAGGATATGCTCATGAGGAATGACCACACCAGGTTTGAGAACAATGCACTCATGCTCAGTAAAGAGCATGTTATGACTCTGATCACAAAATTGGGATACACTCAGAAGATTGTACCCAAGCTCTTTAACAAAGTTTACCTTCTCAATGCTGAGCTTACCATTTGTGACCTTGCCCCTTCCAGAAATGTAACCACCTTCATCTCCTCCAAAAGCAACTGGTCCTCCATCAATTCTCTCAAAATTATGGAGTAGAGACCTATTGCCTGTCATGTGCCTGGAACAGCCACTGTCAATTATCCAGACATTCCTGTTGGTCTTGAGCTGTTCCTGCACAGAGAAGATGATTAGTTACATTTGGAAACCCAAGCCTTACTTGTCTTGGGCTCATTAACAGTAATAGAAGGTAATGCAACAGTAATAGATCCTATGGTTGTACTATGGGGATCTTCAGCTGTTGTTGATGGAGAAACCTCAGTCATTTGGTCTTTCTTAGACTTCCACACCACCTTTGGAGTCTTGGACTTGACCTTCAAAACCTTAGAAGCTTTTAGAACTTCATAAGTTTTGATGACTGATCCTTCGGAAGAATCTACAGTCACTGCAGCAGACTTTAGTGCTTCGGAAGAACTCCTTTCTTCCGAGACCAACTTTGCTTCCGAAGGTAATTTTCCACTTACCTCCTTCTTTGATTTGGAGCTTCCGAAGGAAACAGACTTTCCTTCCGAAGCTTGAGACTTCTTGAGACTCTTTGAAGTCTTTGTTTTAGTCATGTGGACAGTACTTTTAGGATTGTATGGGCAATCCTTAGCAATGTGAGAAGTACTTTCACACATAACACATAACATTTTCTTCTTCAAAGAAGTCTCCCTTTGAGAGCAAGACTGGCTTTGGTCACATCCCTTCTCCACCTTCATCTTGGTAGATGCTGAGACAGTTCCTTTGGGCTGTGAACTGTTCTTGGAGTTTGATGGTCCAGGCTGTGCAGCAGTGGTACACAGCAGCTCAGTCTTCTTCTTGGCACTGAGATGATTTGAACAAGAACCATGACTCTTAGCTGAGGAGTCTTGGTTGATGTCTTCAGTCCTTACTACTTTGAAACCTGCAGAGATAAAAACTTGTTTCTGCTTAGCATCAAAAGTAGCCTTGATTTCTTGAGCCTTCTTTGCCTTTCTTTTGCTCTTTCTGATCAAGTTCTTTCTTTTGGACTTGGTCATCACAGTTGATTTCTTCTCCTCAGAAGGATAGTGGCCCTTGGAAGAATCCTCTTCTTCACTCTTCTCAGAGGAATTCTTCACTATCACTTCTTCATCATCCTCACTTACAGGATCTATGAGAGGAAGCTCATCTTCACAAGTTCCACACCTAGGAGATCTTACAGACAAGATTGTGTGTGGAGGAGCTATCTCATTTGATCCTAGTCCCTGTCTATTTTGATAACAAACCTTGTTGTGCAGGGATGAGGATATCATGTTCTTGAAGGTCTCTTCTTCAAGAACACTCTTCTCTGCCTTGGCTTTGCTGATCACAAGCTCAGCCTGGCACTCAGTTAACTTAGTGATGAGATCTTGGATCTGAGTTCTGAAATCTGTATGTTCATGTTTTAGTACTGAAATGGTTTTCTCCAAGTCTTCTATCTTTAACTTGTAATCATTTTCAGACTTTCTAAAATCAGATTTTAATATGTTTAATGACTCAAGATCAGATCTCATCTCTAGGTTATAGGACCTGTATCTATTTACTTTAGCAATGCATTCAGGGGAGCAAAGATGTTCCAATACCTTGGCTTCATCATGGTCAGCCATCAGTGCTTGGTTTGGAGAAGCATCCTCCACCTGAAAACTCCAGTCAAAGCCTCCTTCTTCAACAGCAACAGCAGCATGTTGCTTTGTCTTCTCAGCTGAGGAGCTTTGTCAGTAAAGTTTGGTCTGGGTTGTGTTTGGCCCCCATTTGCTTTAGGTGCCTTACACTCCCTGGCAAAGTGACCCATAAGGTTACAGTTGTAACACTTAACTTTGCTTTTATCCAGCCCAAACTTACTGCTGGTAGCATTGCTTGGAAATCTTCTTCCTGTCCTCTTGTAGAACTTCTTGGCTCTGTGAGTGAGGAGAGCCATCTGCTGAACTATCTCCATGTATTCCAGGTCATCTGGATGGATACAGTCCAGGTCTTCAAGAGTGAAGAGATAATTCCCACAGCTTTCATCTGCAGACACAAAGGCTTGAGAAGAACTTGTCTCTTGGAATGGGCTTCCTTGAGTAAAGTTCTCCCTTGGTGTCTCCGGGAAGGTGATGAAAGGACCCTTTTGTGAGTTGTCAGGGTAGCATAAGAGATGATGCTGAGGTTCTATGCTGTCCCTTTCAACCACATGAAGGGCTGAACCCATTTGATTGTTGGAGTTGCCAGATGAACCTTGCATGTTCATCTCCATCTGGTATCCACTGAGAATTCCATACAACTCTGTAAGAGTAAGAGTCTTAAGGTTCTCAGTCCTCTTGATCACCACACAATAGTGTGTCCATTGCCTAGGAAGTGAGGACATGAACTTCCTTACAATGTCCCTGTTCTCAAGAGGAACTCCTCCATCCACTAGGGTATCCACAATCTCAACATACCTGAAGTATTGTTGAGTCATGGTCTCACCTGCTTTGAAGGTGAAATTTTCAAACTGCTGCTTCAGAAGATCTTTCTTGTTCTCCTTGGCTTCAGAGGAGCCTTCATACATCAGCTTCAGTGCATCCCACAGCTGTTTGGCTGTCTTGCACTTCTTGAAGCCTCTGTATACAGAGTTTGGGAGAGCAGTCTGAAGAGCAGTCATGGCCTTCCTGTCAATCTCTACTCTTTTTCTATCTTCATCTGAGTAGTTGGCCACATCTTTAGGAATCATACCAGCACCAGTAGCAGAGGGGGTGCTGGGTATGAAAGGTCCATTCTCAACAGATTCCCACATTCTTGAATCAAGAGACCTGATGAAGCCTTCCATCCTCATGCACCAGGTGTCAAAATCATCAAGAGTGATCAGTGGGGATTTGTTCATGGTTCCAGTCTCCATATCAGTCTTAGAGATGGCAGCCATTTGAAGAGTTTAGCTTTTGTGTGTGTGAGGGATCTTAAGATGGTTAGATCTTATATCAAGAGCCTGGAAAGCTCTGATACCAATTGCAGGACCGTTTAAGGGCTTAAACACAATTACAACACAACAACACAATGAGGAGAATAACTAAGCTCTAATCAAACAGTGAACTGGGTAACCAAGTGATACAAAGAACACAAGTAAAGCAAGAGACAGAACAAGAGAGTATGGGTTTCAAGGAGGCAGTATATTGCTTTCTCAAGTTCTTTTACAAGTGTTACAAAGCATAAAGAAAAGATACAAGAACTTGAAATACTTATACTACAACCTACAGCCGGCCATACTTTGAAAGCCAGCTGGATACAATTGACTAGACACTAACAAAATCAATTGTAGGATCAAAAGGCATATCTGCCTTTTGACCTTGTGACTATGACATGCCATAGCTCACATCCTTTTACAATACAAAAAGGATAAAGTACATAAAGTGGAAAGTTGAATACTCAAGACCTCAATGTACAGTTACCAAAAGCAAGGCCCTTTTCACCAACTCATGTAAGTTGGTGACTTTACAGAGATGCAGCGGAAAAGGTGCTTTATGGAACAGTACATCAGATAAAGCATGTGTACTAAAAGTCTTCGGAAGAAATCTGTCTTCATAGGATGAGGCTTCGGAAGACTTTGTCTCTGAAGCTTCGGAAGACTTCATGTTTGGCTTCGGAAGATATTGGTCTTGGCTTCGGAAGATTTTACACTTAGAGTATTTTCTAATGCTTTGTGTAAAACTTCCGAAGCATTCTTCACTTCAGTACTTAGTGCATGTTGTTGAGACACTTAAGCTGTTTTGGGTTGCATCAGACTTCAGGAATCCTTACAATACTGTAATTCATAGTAACATTACTGTTTTATGGAGAGAAATAGAGAGTTGATATTTAAGTTAAACCAGAAATTCAAAAATCAAAAGAGGATGTAGTTCTGTAATCAAATAAAAACACAATCGCATTCCCATTTTTAAAAAAGTCGTTATCCTGATATATTACAGTAAATAAACTTATGAGAACAGGGTGTGCTGATGAGTATAAGGTGCCAAACATCACATTATTATCATCTGAAGAACGGACAGCGCACAATAGTGGTAAAGGTAATGTACAAATGCTACATTATACGTACTTGATTTTGAAATGTGTTTTAATTGGTTTGTTATTTCTAAGGACTGCCAATTTATTTATAATTTTGAACAGGGAAGCGTGTGAAAAGGCATACTACTGAGACAACATCTGCGTCGAATAATAAAAGTGAAGGTCCACACAGAAATAGTTGTTACTTTTATTTGTTTAGCTTACTGTAATTCAATGTAACAAAATATTGTGGTTTCTGAGACAATTAATATAATTGTTAATTTGGTGATAACAGGTTCGGTTGATGATGAAGATTTGCCAATTATTTCATTACTGTCATCAGAAGGTCCGAGTGTGCGGAGAAATGTTAAAAGTAAGCAAGTTTTTTTTAAGTATATAAATAACATATTAGTTTTGTGGTTTTAAGGGTTACAGTTTTTATTGAACAATATTAAATGACGCAATTAAATTTGTTATTAACAGGGGCTTGTGTGAAAGAGAAGATGAGGAATTCAAAGCCCGAGGAGAACCATGTCAAAGACAGTTTAAAAGGTATGTGGATATAAAATGATTGACATACGATTATTGTTATGCTACAAAAATGATGAATTATAGCATTGGTTGTCTAATCTTAAAATAATAAGTAATTGAAAAGACTTATTTTGATATTTTCTGTTAATTGCTCCTAATGTTAATAGGTAAGGATAAACGGGTTGATCATATTAGTAGTGGGCGTAAGAGGAAAGGACGTATGAATGAAGTGGAGAACAATTATCCGTCAATATTAAATAGATGTTCACCAAAGCCACTATCAAAGGCAATTACAGTGCTGAATGAACAACAACGTAATGCTGTTGAATAGATGGGATTGGGCAAACTTCTGTCATTTAAGGTAGATGGGATCCCATAGAAACTAGGTTACTATGTTGTAGATGTTTTTGACGAAGATAAGATGGAACTAGATCTTCCGTGTGGGAAGGTAAAAGTTGATGAGGAAGCGATACACATATTGTTGGGTATTCCAAGAGAAGGAATCCTTTTAGATAGTTTGGAGGAAGTAGATGTAAGAAGTTCCGTATTAGATGACCGGAGGAGTTCATATGGTGGTTCTTACATATCGCCGGCAGATATTGTGGCTCGGCTAACAAACAATGGACATAACAACATAAACTGCTTCAAGCTAGACTTTTTGGCTTTGTTCTTGGCAACTATGGTTGAATGTCATGCACACGGGAAATGTAAGCTTAATGCAATCTACCAGATTAACAACAGAGTTGATGTAAGGGAGATTAATTGGTGTGCTTATGTGCTGAACAAATTAAGAAACAGTAAAATGACGTGGGACAGGAACAACAGAAAACATTTCACCGGTCCGTTGACATTACTTTTGGTATGTTAGATATATACAATAACTACATATCATTACAGTGCGATAAAGTGTGTTGGTTTAGGTTTTTATTAAATTGGTGTAACTAAATTAGTTAGTAGAGTATTTGAGCTTACTTGTACGAAATTGTTGAGAACATTTTGCTGATCTTTACATTACTGTAAGTTGGTCCATCAAAATGTTTTGTTTACCTGACTTTAATCAATTGTTTTGTGCAACATAGTTGAAAACAAATTGCTAATGTTTACATTACTGCATGCTTTATTACTTGTTATAACTCATATAAAATTCTTGTTAATGGCAGATGATGTACGTGCGTGCAATTAGATGCAGGGGTATGGATGAAGATTATTCCAAACCACCAATTCAAACATGGAATTTGGACAAATTGAAATTAAGAGAGAGATTAGAAATAAAAAATGGTGGCTTTGGTCTAGGTGAATTAGTAGGAATCTATTCGGGGGATTTGGGAAAAAGAAAAGAAAACAGCCCTGGGGTAGGTAGAAAAACCACAGCTGGGGATGATGAAGAGGTACAGGGGAAAAGTAATATGTGAATTTTCATAAATTATTACAACATATATCAAAAAATAAACAATTTTACCTGTGTTTACATGTTGTATTGTTGTAAATATTACAGCGGAGGTTAGTTGAGCTTGAAGAAATTATGATGAAAACAATCACGATGAAGACAGAACTTGAAGTGGGAATATTAGAAATGCAAGGGAAAAACCGAAAAAAAAGAAGGGATTGAAAGATTAGCCTTAAAATTTGAATGTGTATTCAATCATAAACCGAGACCCGTTTGTTCACCCATGAAAGGAGGAAATGAGAAAGAACAAGAGAAAATAGAAAATGAAAAGGTTTTGGATGATCTAATATTTCAAGTTTGTATGGACGTCAATGAAAAGAGACAACCATTGATTGAAAGTGAAGAGGATGATGTTATGGATGATGGACACAACATTAATAGGAATGGTAAGTGTTGTAATTGTATAGAAGATAGAGAATTAATTTTAAATAACTTTATAAGTTATAAGGTTTGCACTAATTAAAAATTTTTATAAAGCAGGAGAAGATTCAAGCAAGGGTGTATATTACGAGCAAAAGGAAATTGTAAAGGAAAAAAATGATGATGACCTGTGCTCGAGGGTATACGAAAAAAAGAAATTGCAATCTGAAGGTATTAAAGTGTTATTCTTAGATATTACTACCGTGGTTATAATTAGAATATTAGAACATGTGGGATTTGAACGATGTAGTTTGGAATATTTTTTATAAAGTTTAAAAGTAGTTGAGGTTCTAGTACATATGCTTACAGTAATGTAACTACCTAGTAAAATGTAAATTACAACTGAGGGGATCCATTATAGAACAATTATGGTTAACATGTAAATTTTTTTTCTTACACTAATGTAACTATATTGTCCAACACAGCCGAGGTTAATATGTTAGCTGGAGAAGGTACAAATACACAGAAAGATTGTAGTAAGGGAGAGGAGGCGAGAGGTGTTGATATTAAAGAAAGTCAAGTTGGCAAAATCTTAATGGAGTGTGGACCTAAAATTTGTAAAGGTAAATAATAGGCGAGTCATACATAAGTTGTTCTTAAAATTGTATTTTCATAGAAATTGTGCGCTTCATAATCATTATGTTTTGTGACAGGTTATACTAAAAGCCAAATAAAAAATAATCCGTACAAGTTCGTGAAAGAAGTACACCAGAAGACAGAAACATGTGATGATAAAAAAGTGATGGCAAAAGAAAAATTAAAACAAGACATAGGTCCGTGTGAACTAAGAACATACTAAAGTATAGTCAAAAAAGTAGTTGGTTGTCAATACTAATTGTTTAGTATGTTGTAACATAGATTTGCAGAACAAATAAATTGAGGAACAGATGAATGTACTGTAACACCCGGAAATTTATTATTTTGAAGCCGGCGAAGAAAGAAAGGAAATAAAGTCCAAAGTCGAGGGACCAACTCGCCCACGAAGAAAAGTCGGGAAGTGAGGTGGTATTAGTGGGGAGAGGGCAGCCAACCCTCCCCATTTCCCCCACATTTCAGCTCACAAAGAAGAGAAGAGAGAAAGAGGAGAAAAGGGAGAAAAAGTGGTGTTTCGGGTGGTTCGGGTGTCCAAATCCGTCGAGTAGCAAGCCAAATCAAAGCTCTTGTCTTTGTGCTCGATTGTGTGAGTTCTAGGACCCCACTTTTACTTGTTTTCAACTGATTTTGGGGCTGGAAGATGTCAAAACCCGTTTTTATGTGTGTGTGTATGTTTGACCCATTTGGGTGTGATGTGTATGGTGTGTTTAGAGTATGATTTCGGGCTTGTGTGTGCTTGTATGGTGTTAAGGTATACATTCCTAAGGTCCAGGAGGGTTGATTTAGGCTTAGAATGGGTTTGGATGAGCTTGGAGGCCGAAAATGGCAGATTGGGTTCGGGATGAACTCCATTCTGCATCAGCTAGGGCTAGGCGACCGAATGAAGGCCATACGGCCGAATGAGGGCGATTGAAGGTCATTCGCACGACTGGGACTCAGTCGCACGACTGGGAGTCCAGTCGCATGAGGGATGTGCGACTGAGGGTTCAGTCGCATAAAGGCTTAGTCGCATGAGTCCATACGCATGAGGTTAGTCGCATACGTGCCCATTCGCAGTAATCCCAGTCGCACAAGGTCCATACGCACGATTGGATGTTCATTCGCATAGATGACCATCCGCATGAGTTCAGTCGCATGATGTTCAGTCGCATGGAGGCCATGCGACTGAAGAGTGTCCATACGCCCGAATGGGGCTGTTGCACTCGAGGGAATGTGTAATTTGACTTCTGGCCTTCGGGGAAAGGTGCAGATGTAAGTTTGATGTAAAGTAACCCGTAGAGCATGTAAGATGAATGTTATGGCCTTAGAGAGCATGTAGGGCATGAAGATGATGATGTTGCATGTTTATGCATATTATGAATGTATGATGTTGCCCTGTATGATGATGATGAATGTGTATGAATGTTCCTTATTATGATGTATGCTTATCTTTCTTGTGGCTTTACATGTCATGCTAATGAATGAACGAATGAATGAAGTATTATGTAGTAAGCAAAAGATAATGAAAGAGGAACATGAAGTAAGAATGCATGCATTAATGAACGATGAATGAACGAAAGAAAGGCTTGCAAGCATATTTATTGGGGTGAGCGACTTTGTGTTGCAAAAGACTCGAGTAAGAGCTATCGTGACGTTGCCTTGGGGTGAGCAACCTTGTTGTTGCAAAAGACTCGGATAGCTTGCTATCGTGATGGGCAATTGGGGTGAGCAACCTTAGGGGTGCAAAAGACTGGGATAGCGAGCAATCATGAGATTGCTTATGAGGTGAGCAACCTTGTCGTTGCAAAAGACTCGAGTAAGAGCTATCGTGACGTTGCCTTGGGGTGAGCAACCTTGTTGTTGCAAAAGACTCGGATAGCTTGCTATCGTGATGGGCAATTGGGGTGAGCAACCTTAGGGGTGCAAAAGACTCGGATAGCGAGCAATCATTGAGATTGCCATTGAGGTGAGCGACCATGTTGTCGCAAAAGACTCGGAAGACAGAATGAACGAAAAGAATGGAAGATAATGAATGAGATGAAGATAATAATGAAATTATCTGTGTATACGTATGTTGCATGATCGCATGATAAAGGAATGGTTTTAATGAAAGTAAAGTATGTTTATTATTAAAACTAGAACTCACTCAGCAACGCTGACTTTTATTGCATTTTCCAGTTGGCAGGTAAATGATTGCTGAGGATGGCATGGCGAAGCTACTCGGCTCTTTTGGGATGGCATCCAATTATATAACTTTTGTGATGTAATGCAAACATGTATTTTGAAATCAGATAATGATGTATTATTTGGCAAAAGTATTTATAATGAAATGTGATGTCATTTTTAAATGTTTCCGCTGCAATGTTTTCTTAATGAAATGTAATTATATGTTTTATGTGCGATGAATGACCAATGTAAGCGTCCCGGGAACGGGGCCTTACAAGTTGGTATCAGAGCCAAAGTTTAAGTGAAATGGGTAAATTTTCAAAATAAACCTTAACTTAAACTGAGAATGGGACGAATGGGGAATGGGATGCCAAACTGAGTAGCTGCGTGCCATCAGGTATTTTCTTAAAGTTAACCGGTTTTATGTGCGCATGGTATATGTTATGTGTTGTATGTAGATTTGAATACTGATGTAGTCAGGACAGGTAATACTTGGGGTATGAAGAGTACAGTAAGTGGCTAATCACAACTGGCCACTGTAATTAGGGACTTACTATACTTGACATAAACTGAGTTGTTTCCTTGAATGACCGTGTTGGTGTTTGAATCTTTCAGTGTGTTAGAGTATGGCTGGTGGTAGATCTTCTAGAGCTTCTAGGGGTGGAGGCCGTGATGGCCCTGTTGCTGAACCACGCCCTAAGAGAGGAAGGCCTAGAGCTGAGAAAGAGGTTCCTGCAGAACCTGAGACTCCTCATCCAGAAGCTGGGGATGAGAGTGCGAACTTAAGGGCCTCGGTGAAGGAGGCTGTTGTGGAGGAAGTACATCAGGTCATGCAGACAATCTTACCGTCTGTGGTGACCGAAGTCATCAAAGCTGTGAAGGAAGGGGAACGAAAGGAGAGAAACCGGGCCTCGGGGAGCAACCGGAGCCTGAAACTATTTTCTCCGATAATGAGGAGGAAGAGGAAGAGGAGCCTGTGCGGGAGGTGGCACGAGGCTGTAACTACGGGGTGTTTATGAGATGCAAGCCCCCTACTTTTGACGGTAACGGCAATGCTGCCGCTGCTCACCGATGGGTGAGAGAAATGGAGGCTGTTCTCGACATCAGCGAGTGCCGAGAAGATCAGAAAGTCAAGTTTGCCACCCACTCCTTCGTGGACTCGGCACTATGCTGGTGGGACAACATTGTCCAAGCAGAGGGTAATCGGGCGATCGGGCGAATGAGGTGGCCCGAACTGAAGAAGATGGTGATCGAGGAGTTTTGTCCTCATCGGGAAATGGATAAGGTTGAGAGGGAGTTTCTGCAACTGGAGGCGGGAACCATGACACATCAACAGTACACCACGAAGTTCAACGAGATGGCACGTCTGGTGCCGGATCAAGTGACGCCTCTGTCCCGAAAGATCAAGAGGTATATACAAGGTTTGCCAGCGGATATTCGCAGGCACATGATCGCCGCCCGGCCGAGCACGTTTAGGTCGGCGGTGGATTTGGCGGGAAGATTGTATGATGAGAGGACGGTGGTGGTGACTGATGGTGGCAGAAAGAGCGGTGGTGAACGAGGCTGGCAGGGAAAGAGATTTGGTCGGGGCAATGCCTCGATGGGTAATAAGAAGGCACGGGTGGATGATCGCCGTGTGGTTATGTCTGGTGCGGGATCGAGAAGGTGTGGTAAATGTGGACGGGAGCATAGCGGGGAGTGCAGGTTTGGATCGAACTTGTGCTTCAGGTGTGGAAAGGCGGGGCACATGGCAAAGGACTGTCGTGCGGTCCGATGCTTTAACTGTGGCGAAGAGGGTCACATGCTCAAAGATTGTAAGAAGCCGAGGGCTGAGAGTTCAGGGGCAAAGAAGACGGGGGGTGATGGACCGAGGGCGAGCGCCAGGGCATTCACCATGACACAGGAGGAAGCTAGAACGGACCCTGATGTCGTGTCCGGTACGTTTCTGGTGAACCAAACTTTAGCTTCTGTGTTATTTGATTCGGGTGCTAGTAAGAGTTTTATTTCTGCTGCTTTTTGTGCTAAGCTGCCTGTTAGTAGTAGATGTGTTGACGCGCCCTTCGATGTAGAAACTGCCATAGGTAAGTCTACCAGGATTTCTGAGATAATAGAGAATTGTGATGTGGAGCTCGAGGGTCATAAGTTTCCTGTTAGACCGTTTGTGATGACCTTAGGTGGTTTTGACTTGGTTCTTGGGATGGATTGGTTAGCGGACTTCGAGGCGAACATTGTGTGTCGCAAGAAGATGATTCGGTTGTTGGCGCCTGACGGTAGTTCAGTGACAGTGTATGGTGATCGGGTTACTACGATTCCGAAAGTGATCTCGATGGCGGTGGCGGGAAAGTGTATGAGGCGTGGATGTAGTGCCTACTTGGCCTATGTGAAGGATGTGGATACGCCAACACCACAACTAGCCGATGTACCAGTTGTGTGTGACTTTCCAGACGTGTTCCCGGAAGACTTATCAGGAGTGCCACCTGACAGAGAGATTGAGTTTCAGATTGATTTGATACCGGGTGCCCAACCTGTTGCCAAGGCACCGTATCGGTTGGCTCCGACCGAGATGAAAGAGTTGATGGAGCAGTTGCAAGAGTTGCTTGATAAGGGGTTCATTAGACCGAGTATCTCTCCTTGGGGTGCTCCGGTCCTGTTTGTAAAGAAGAAGGACGGTAGTATGAGGATGTGCATCGACTACCGCGAGCTAAACAAGTTGACAGTGAAGAACCGATACCCCTTACCGAGGATAGATGATTTGTTCGATCAGCTTCAGGGTGCCAGTTGGTTTTCAAGGATAGATCTTCGATCTGGTTACCATCAGTTGAAGGTGAAGGAGCAAGACATTCCTAAAACAGCTTTCCGTACGCGCTATGGTCACTACGAGTTTCTTGTCATGTCCTTTGGTTTGACCAACGCGCCAGCTGCTTTTATGGATTTGATGAACCGTGTGTGTCGGCCTATGTTGGATAAATCAGTGATCGTGTTTATTGATGATATCCTGATTTACTCGAGGAGCGAAGCAGAGCATGCCGGTCACATTCGGGAAGTTCTAGAGACGCTGAGGAGGGAGAAGTTGTATGCAAAATTCTCCAAGTGCGCGTTCTGGTTACGCGAAGTTCAGTTCTTGGGTCACGTGGTGAATCCCGATGGGATTATGGTGGACCCGGCGAAAGTGGAGGCGGTTATGCAATGGAAGTCACCAAAGACGCCATCCGAGATTCGTAGCTTCTTGGGTTTGGCGGGCTACTATAGAAGATTCATCCAAGACTTCTCCAAGATTGCTTCTCCACTAACCAAGTTGACCCGAAAAGATGTGAAGTTCGTATGGGGTCAAGCTCAAGAGAAGGCGTTTGAAGAATTGAAGGCGAGATTGACTCAAGCTCCTGTTCTGTCGTTACCCGATGGAAGTGAAGATCTGGTGGTTTATTCCGATGCTTCTTACTCGGGGTTGGGGTGTGTGTTAATGCAGAGGGGAAAGGTTATAGCCTATGCATCCCGACAGTTGAAGGTTCATGAGGTCAATTATCCTACTCATGACTTGGAGCTAGCAGCCGTGGTCTTTGCATTAAAAATTTGGAGGCACTACCTCTACGGGACGAAGTGCACCATATTCACTGACCACAAGAGTCTGAAGTACTTCTTTGAGCAGAAGGATTTGAACATGAGGCAAAGGCGGTGGTTGGAACTTATAAAGGATTATGATTGTGAGATCCACTACCATCCGGGCAAGGCCAACGTGGTGGCTGATGCCCTTAGCCGGAAGGAGAGGCCCGAGCCGATTCGGGTGAAAGCTTATCAGTTGATCATGACCTCTGATGTAATGAAGCAGGTTAAAGAGTTTCAAGATGAGGCACTGAAAGAAGATCACCTTAACTCTGAAAGGATGAGAGGTCTGGTTGGGGAATTGGGTGAAAACACGCTCGGTGTTAGAACCCGATTCGATCGTGTGTGGATTCCTCGTTTTGGGGATCTACGGGTGAAGATAATGGATGAAGCTCACAAGACTCGGTACTCCATTCATCCTGGTGCCACGAAGATGTACCATGATATGAAGAAAGATTATTGGTGGCCGGGCATGAAGCGCGATGTGGTGGAGTATGTGAGTAAGTGCCTTACTTGCTTACAGGTGAAGGCCGAGCATCAAAAGCCGTATGGGAAGATACAACCTTTGGATATACCGGAATGGAAGTGGGAGCACATCACCATGGATTTCATTACAAAGCTGCCGCGTACCCCGAAAGGGTATGATGCCATATGGGTGATAGTCGATCGTTTGACGAAGAGTGCCCACTTCCTACCGATCCGCGAGACATATTCATCTGAGAGGTTGGCTGACCTGTTTATCAAAGAGATTGTGACTCGTCATGGTGTGCCGGTGTCTATCGTTTCGGATCGCGACACCCGGTTTACATCTAAATTCTGGAAGAAGTTCCACGACGCTATGGGGACGAGGTTACATATCAGCACGGCTTATCATCCCCAGACTGATGGTCAGTCAGAAAGGACCATTCAGACGCTGGAAGACATGCTTCGGGCATGTGTGATCGATTTTGGTGGAAGTTGGGACGACCACCTGCCGTTAGCCGAATTCTCATACAACAACAGTTATCATGCCAGCATTGGTATGCCCCCATATGAGATGCTATACGGTAGGAGATGCAGAACACCCGTTTGTTGGGGTGATATTGGTCAGAAGGAATTGGGGAGCGTCGAGGTAATCGAGGCTACGACTGAGAAGCTTGAGAAGATCAAAGCCTTCATGAAGGCAGCCAAAGACAGGCAGAAGTCGTATGCTGATAAAAGACGCAGGCCGATTGAGTTCCAGGTGGGTGACCGGGTTATGTTGAAGGTCTCACCTTGGAAGGGATCATTCGCTTCCGAAAGCGGGGCAAGTTGAGCCCAAGGTATATAGGCCCTTTCCGAATCATTGCTCGAGTAGGAGAGGTGGCCTATAGATTGGAGTTGCCAGATGAGTTAAGTGGAATTCACCCGACATTCCATGTATCTCATCTAAGGAAGTGCTTAGCAGATGAAGATATGATTGTTCCATTGGAGGATATCGAAGTAGATGAACGGCTCAATTATGTGGAGCAACCAGTGGCAATCATCGACCGAAAGGAGAAAAGGCTAAGGAATAAAGTGGTTCCTCTTGTGCGTGTACAGTGGAAGCACAGGAAGGGATCCGAATCAACGTGGGAGACTGAGGAAGAAATGAGACAACATTATCCACGTTTGTTCGAGGAATAACATTTTCGGGGACGAAACCTATTTAAGGGGGGTGGACTTGTAACACCCGGAAATTTATTATTTTGAAGCCGGCGAAGAAAGAAAGGAAATAAAGTCCAAAGTCGAGGGACCAAACTCGCCCACGAAGAAAAGTCGGGAAGTGAGGTGGTATTAGTGGGAGAGGGCAGCCAACCCTCCCCATTTCCCCCACATTTCAGCTCACAAAGAAGAGAGAAGAGAGAAAGAGGAGAAAAGGGAGAAAAAGTGGTGTTTCGGGTGGTTCGGGTGTCCAAATCCGTCGAGTAGCAAGCCAAATCGAAGCTCTTGTCTTTGTGCTCGATTGTGTGAGTTCTAGGACCCCACTTTTACTTGTTTTCAACTGATTTTGGGGCTGGAAGATGTCAAAAACCCGTTTTTATGTGTGTGTATGTTTGACCCATTTGGGTGTGATGTGTATGGTGTGTTTAGAGTATGATTTCGGGCTTGTGTGTGCTTGTATGGTGTTAAGGTATACATTCCTAAGGTCCAGGAGGGTTGATTTAGGCTTAGAATGGGTTTGGATGAGCTTGGAGGCCGAAAATGGCAGATTGGGTTCGGGATGAACTCCATTCTGCATCAGCTAGGGCTAGGCGACCGAATGAAGGCCATACGGCCGAATGAGGGCGATTGAAGGTCATTCGCACGACTGGGACTCAGTCGCACGACTGGGAGTCCAGTCGCATGAGGGATGTGCGACTGAGGGTTCAGTCGCATAAAGGCTTAGTCGCATGAGTCCATACGCATGAGGTTAGTCGCATACGTGCCCATTCGCAGTAATCCCAGTCACACAAGGTCCATACGCACGATTGGATGTTCATTCGCATAGATGACCATCCGCATGAGTTCAGTCGCATGATGTTCAGTCGCATGGAGGCCATGCGACTGAAGAGTGTCCATACGCCCGAATGGGGCTGTTGCACTCGAGGGAATGTGTAATTTGACTTCTGGCCTTCGGGGAAAGGTGCAGATGTAAGTTTGATGTAAAGTAACCCGTAGAGCATGTAAGATGAATGTTATGGCCTTAGAGAGCATGTAGGGCATGAAGATGATGATGTTGCATGTTTATGCATATTATGAATGTATGATGTTGCCCTGTATGATGATGATGAATGTGTATGAATGTTCCTTATTATGGTGTATGCTTATCTTTCTTGTGGCTTTACATGTCATGCTAATGAATGAACGAATGAATGAAGTATTATGTAATGTAAAGCGAAAGATAATGAAAGAGGAACATGAAGTAAGAATGCATGCATTAATGAACGATGAATGAACGAAAGAAAGGCTTGCAAGCATATTTATTGGGGTGAGCGACTTTGTGTTGCAAAAGACTCGAGTAAGAGCTATCGTGACGTTGCCTTGGGGTGAGCAACCTTGTTGTTGCAAAAGACACGGATAGCTTGCTATCGTGATGGGCAATTGGGGTGAGCAACCTTAGGGGTGCAAAAGACTCGGATAGCGAGCAATCATGAGATTGCCTATGAGGTGAGCAACCTTGTCGTTGCAAAAGACTCGAGTAAGAGCTATCGTGACGTTGCCTTGGGGTGAGCAACCTTGTTGTTGCAAAAGACTCGGATAGCTTGCTATCGTGATGGGCAATTGGGGTGAGCAACCTTAGGGGTGCAAAAGACTCGGATAGCGAGCAATCATTGAGATTGCCATTGAGGTGAGCGACCATGTTGTCGCAAAAGACTCGGAAGACAGAATGAACGAAAAGAATGGAAGATAATGAATGAGATGGAAGATAATAATGAAATTATCTGTGTATACGTATGTTGCATGATCGCATGATAAAGGAATGGTTTTAATGAAAGTAAAGTATGTTTTATTATTAAAACTAGAACTCACTCAGCAACGCTGACTTTTATTGCATTTTCCAGTTGGCAGGTAAATGATTGCTGAGGATGGCATGGCGAAGCTACTCGGCTCTTTTGGGATGGCATCCAATTATATAACTTTTGTGATGTAATGCAAACATGTATTTTGAAATCAGATAATGATGTATTATTTGGCAAAAGTATTTATAATGAAATGTGATGTCATTTTTAAATGTTTCCGCTGCAATGTTTTCTTAATGAAATTGTAATTATATGTTTTATGTGCGATGAATGACCAATTGTAAGCGTCCCGGGAACGGGGCCTTACATGTACCCAATCAGAAATTGGTCCTAGCACAATTTGCTAAACATTTGGAAGAGAAGAGAATTAAAGGTAAGGAATTAAATGCTTAAATATTATAAGTTAATAATAATAAAACATGTAATGTGAAAATGTTTCCTGGGTTTCAGTGCCGCATTATCAGTCAGTAGACTTGGGTGCACCATCTTACAGCTTGGGATTGACACAGGAGTCTACAGAAACACCTATCATGAAAGGTAAATATTGTACTTGTGTCAGGAAACAAAAACAGCAACATTCTATGATGAAACGCAAGAAAAGGAGAAAGGGTAACTATAAGTGAAAATATGAAGGGAAATAAAATATGTTAACGTAGCTTAATATGATGAATGAGAATGCATTTGGGATAGTTTTAATGAATATAAGTTATGCAACTTTAGTGCAACATAACTATGATGTTACATTACGTTACAGTTATATAGTTGCACCAGCTTACATTACATACATCTTAGAAAATAAAATTTAAAAATACATAGAACAGGTTGTATGGACATTAATGAATATTTATTCCAACATGTGGATGATGGTGTCCTATTATATAATAGATAAACCATGGAACTTTGGTGCCCCATCTTACAGCTTGGGTTTAACACAGGACAGTCAATGTAAGGCGCAAGAGGAAGGTAAGTAATGAAATTTATATTAGAATATAATATATTAGGTTATGTTACATGAACGAATACAATTTAGAAATGTTACCATTGAATTGAGTTACCAGGAATTTATTTAAAGGAAATAACATGATATTACATTAGATGAAAACAGTGGTAAGAAAGTTGCCTGAATAATTGGAGGTTTAATGTGGTTTTTGTTTGATAGATTAAGTGCCGTATATTTGTCGGAAAATTGATTTTAAATAAATTTAAAATGAACAAAAAGTAAGAAAACATACGATTATGCATCAAATGATATGTATATTTGATAAGTATTACTAAATTTGGTTTATTGTATAGTACATCACACAGGCAGCTTGGGGGGCCCATCTTACAGCTTGGGGTTAACACAGGACGCTGAAAGTGCGGCTGAAGGTAAATGTAAAATTAAATAACTACAGTACACTACCATTTTGTTGTACAAAACGTTACATTTAAGGAAAAAGTTATGAATTTTTTATGTGTTAATATAGTTTTATTTTAAAATTGACTAACTTCTTATCGTTTATAGTGAAGAAGAAAAGTGAGAAATGTGGGTTTGAGACACCTTCGGACAATTTGGGGTACAATAAAAAGGGGGAGGGAGTATTTAATAAAGAAGGTAATGTAATAACATTTTACACAACGTATGGTACACATGTTTACGTTATATAGCAAAATGTGTCGTTTCCAATTTAATTACTGCCTTCTTTATAATAAAAAACATAACTTATGCAATTATATAGAACTTGGTGATGCATCTTACTTCCGATTTTTTCTCTGTGTGAAAATTTGTATTAACTTACATTGATTTTAATAATATGACATCACATCAGTTTATATTTTCAAGAAAAAATTTTGAAAAAATAGTATAAATTATATGCATAAATTGAAGTTTATATTTTAGTAACTATGTTTGATTGTGCGCTATTTTGTAGTACAAAAGACATTCAACTTGGGTGCCCCATCTTATAGCTTGGGTTTAACACAGGAGGATGAAAATGAGGCCCAAAAAAAAGGTACAAACTATTAAATTACAGTAAACAAATAATTAATTACATGACATTACAGTTATTTTTTATAACTTTATGTGATAACATAGCTTTCTATTTTGTCTGAATAAATTCTTATCCGTTAGAGTTTACAGTATATGTGATTTATGAAAAAATGTAGCAGATATGAAAGAATATTAGAAACCAATTACGAGAAAAAATGTTCTGGCAAGGGTAATGATGTAAGAACATGTAAAATAAAAAATTTAGGTTTGCCGTAGGATGTTACATTACTTTAGACAAGAACAAAAACAGATATAAAGACTAAAATTATAGTGACAGTCTGAATAATTTGAACGCGTAAAAAGTTTAAATAAAATTAAATAGATATGTATAAATAAGTCAATATAACCATGACTGTGAATGATGGTGGTAGTTGGGTGCACTATCTTAAAAGTGGAGATTGACATAGTCACATAAAGTTGTTGGTTCAAGACAAATAGTTAATATAGAAAACATATTACAGTAGACTGCAATGATTTAGCCGACATTACTTTTCAGTAAACTACATCATATTACATCATATTACATTAGATGAAAATAGTCATATTCCTGTATTACATCATATTACATTAGATGAAATAGTCATATTCCTGTATTACAGTAAATTACATCATATTACATCATATTACTGTATAAGCTGAGGTTTAATCTGGTTTGGGTTTCATGTAATAAGTGCAGTATATTTGGGTTGTTGTAGATTTTAAATAACATTAAATGAAATAGTCATATTCCTGTATTACATCATTAGATTAAATAGTCATATTGCTATATTACATCATTAGATGAAAAGAGTCATATTCCAGAATTACATTAGATGTAATAGTCATATTCCTGCAATACATCATATTACATTAGATGAAATAGTGATATTCTGGTATTGCAGGAAATTACATCATATTACATCATATTCCGGTACAAGCTGAGGTTTAATCTTGTTTGGCCTTCATATATTAAGTGCAATTCACTTCCATGATTTACAGCTTGGGTTATACATGTTATTCTATCTGTCAATATAATTATAGTCTTTACCATGTTATTCTGTCTGTTTCTATAAATTTTGAAAAAATAGTATAAAGTATATGCATAAATTGTAGTTTATATTTTGGTAACTATGTTTCATCGTGCGCTATTTTGTAGTAAAAAAGATAGTCAACTTGGGTGCCCCATCTTATAGTTTGGGTTTAACACAGGAGGATGAAAGTGAGGCTGAAAAAAAAGGTAAAAACTATGAGATTACAGTGAACAAATAATTAATTACATGACATTATATTGTTTTTTTTATAAATTTATGTGATAACATAGGTTTCTATTTTGTCTTAGAAAATTCTTATCCGTCATAGTTTACAGTATATGTGGTTTATGAAAAAATGTAGCTGATATGAAAGAATATTAGAAAACAATTCCGAGAAAAAAATGTTCTGGCAAAGGTAATGATGTAAGAAGAGGTAAAATAAAAAATTTAGGTTTGCCGTTGGATGTTACATTAGTTTAGATAAGAACAAAAACAGGTATAAAATACTAAATTTATAGTGACAGACAGAATAATTTGCACGCGTATAAAGTAAAACAAAAATAAAAAAATACGTATAAAGAAGTCAATAAAACCATGACTGTGAATGATGGTGCAAGTTGGGTGCACTATCTTAAAAGTGGAGATTCACATAGACAAATAAAGTTGGGGGTTGAAGAAATATAGTTAATATAGAAAACATATTACAGTAGATTACAAATGAGTTAGCCGACATTAGTTTTCAGTAAATTACATCATATTACAACATATTACATTAGATGAAAATAGTCATATTCCTGTATTACATCATATTACATTAGATGAAAATAGACATATTCCTGTGTTACAATAAATTACATCATATTACATAAGCTTCCTGTATAAGGTGAGGTTTTATCTGGTTTGGGAGTCATATAATAAGTGCAGTATATTTGGGTTTTTGTAGAATTTAAATAACATTAGATGAAATAGTCATATTCCTGTATTACATCATTATATGAAATAGTCATATTCCTTTATTACATAATTAGATGAAAAGAGTCATATTCTTGTATTACATTTGATGTAATTGACATATTCCTGTATTACATCATATTACATTAGAAGAAAATAGTCATATTCTTGTATTGCACTAATTTACATCATATTACATCATATTTCTGTATCAGGTGAGGTTTAATCTTCTTTGGCCTTCATATAATAAGTGCAGTAGCTTTCCATAATTTACATTTAAGGATAAATTTATAAAATTTTTAAGTGTTAATATACTTTTATCTTGAAATTGACTAATTTGTTATGATTTACAGTGGACACAGAAAGTGATAACTGCGGGTTTCAGACACGTTCAGACAATTTGGGCTGCAATGCAAAGGGGGAGGGAGTTTTTAAAAAAGAAGGTAATGTAAAATAGATTGTACACAACGTATGCTAAACATTGTTACATTACATAGCAAATCAGTTGTTTCCAATTTAATGCGTGCTTTGTTTAGATTGAAAACATAACCTATGCTTCTTACTTCATGTTTTAATGTGTGAAAATTTAGAATCAAGTTACATTGATTGAAAAAAGATTGCATCACATGAAATTATATTTAAAAGAAGTAATAAACTGAGGTTTAATCTTGTTTGAACTTCTCATATTAGATTACATAGCAAATCAGTTGTTTCCAATGTTTCCAATTTAATGCCTGCTTTTTTTAGAG
Organism: Flaveria ramosissima; assembly: GCA_025215565.1. NCBI lineage: Eukaryota > Viridiplantae > Streptophyta > Magnoliopsida > Asterales > Asteraceae > Flaveria > Flaveria ramosissima. The sequence goes on along the minus strand of CM046044.1, from coordinate 16,505,172 downwards.
TGAAAACATAACCTATGCTTCTTACTTCATGTTTTAGTGTGTGAAAATTTAGCATCAAGTTACATTGATTGAAAAAAAGATTGCATCACATGATATTATATTTCAAGAAGTAATAAAACAAACCATTACTGTAAATTTTATGCATAACATTATGTTTAATTATTGATGTTTGGGTTTAAATGTGCCCTCTTCTGATGTAGAAAATACATGCAACTTGGGTGGCCCATCTAAGAGATTGGGTTTAAAACAGGAGGATCAAAGTGGGGCACAAGGTAAAGGTCAAAATTTTAAATTAACAGTTAACAATAGTAATTTACATTACATTACAGTGAAATTTGACTTAGTTTATTGAAATTTGTCTGACAAAATTCTTATCCTTTATATTTTACATTATATGTGGTTTATGGAAATATGTAGTAAAGATGAAAGAAGATAAGAAAACAATTAGAAAAAATCCGGCAAGAAAAAGAATGGTGCCGACTTCAGCAAAATCACCATACTATATGAGGGAGACAACAGTTGATCAATTATTCACCAAGGAGGAGGAGGCTATATGGGAATTAATATTCAACATAAATCCAAGGTGATATATTTTATTACCATAAAACGAAATGGGATATGGGAAATTTATAATTAAATAAAAGAATAAATTTGTTACAGTAATTTAACTTTATTTTTCGTTAAAGTGATAATAACAAATAATGTTACACTAATGCAGCGAACATGTATTTGACACACAATTAGGGGTGAGGACAGAGATATTTATCTCAAGGACTTTGGAGCCATGTAGGGAGGTTTATGGCAACATCATAGACTGTTGGGCTGCAGTATTGAATAATGAAGAAAAGTTACGGAGCATCGAATCACCCCATAGGTTGTTTGTGTGCCAACAGCCTTTCGTAAGTAAACAAACAAGAAACTAATCCATAATCATTGCAAAAAATCTTCCCCTTTTGATTGTGATGTGTTTGTCCAGTTGGAGTGGCTATTCATCAACGAGGAAAAATGTTTGAGGACATTTACAAATAACATTTTTGAAGCATTAGAGAGGGACGAGAAGCAGAGAAATCTTAAAGGATACGATCTCGTATTCTTTCCAATATTGGAAAAGAAACATTTCTACCTTGTCGTGTTTGACATGAAGAACCCATCCACTTTTGTCATTGACAATATGGAGCCTAAAGAGAGCATTGTCCAACTACGGGACAATGAAGAGTATCAAAAAAAAGATACGCCTTACAAAGTGGTGAGTTTATTAAATAATGCTTTCTTGGCAGAAGCATTTTTTTTACATATAAAATGGGGTAACTTGTTTTCATTGTTTGCAGAAGCATATTTTTACAAAATACTTGCTGAAATGGGGGAATGGTAAATCAGGCAGAATTGCAAGTACAAACATCAACAGACTACAGTTGGAATGGGCAACTAAACGCAACTACACTGATTGTGGGATATTTACAATGCGCCATATGGAGATGTTCATGGGCAACAACGGGGCAACTTTTGAGTGCGGTTTCAAGAATAACGAAAGAACGCTGAAGTCTCAAATAAAAAATCTGAGAAAGAAATATGCGGCAAGAATTCTACTATCGAATATAAACGTGCACAAGAAAAAAGTGTTGGATGCAGCGTACGGTATAAAATCTTGATGGTCTTATCACAAAGTATGGGATCCTGAATCTTAACTTAAGATTTGCAAAGCTAGTGTTTTTGTGTTGGTTAGTGTATGGTAATTTTTATTTTGTCATAACTCATTTACACTAGTAAAACAAAACCAGGTACTATTGTACCTATATTTTTGTATGTTTAATATTAATGATACAGAAAAGTAGTTATGAATAGTGTTTAGTTTAATACATAGACAAAAGTAGTTATGATGATGTAGATATAACTAATTTTAAATATTCTGCAAGAATTGTACTATGGAAAAAATATGCAAAAGGAGAAAAATGTTGGAAAATCATACTAATGTAACCAAATTACTGTGGTGTCATTCCACTGTGCAGTTAAATAATAACACCTGGCATAAAATATCGTAAGTAAAATGTAACTCTTTCGCTTAGTATAGTGTATATAAAGTTGCAGCATTCTAATGCACAAGAAATTGTTCAAACTATGTTGCATACTAGTGTGTAATTAAAGTTGATAGACGGTGTACAAAAAAAAGCATACCCTTTAGTGTTCAAAAAAAAATTTTATGTTAAAAATATAACAAAAAATTCTGGAAAGTGCATATTTTATAATAAAGTATGTATATGTAAATTTATTTGACTAGGTTGATATTAGTGTCACAAAATACGAAAAGATGTTAGTTAGATTAGTGTAACTTAAAACAGTAGTGTAAGTTAATGTAGTGTTGTTCACACTTTATATTTCAATTCACATAAAAAAAGGGTTTTCAGGTTTCAAAATTAATTATATTCAATTTACATAAAATTGGTTTATATTAAAATTAAATATAATTATGCCTTGATGATATAAATGTGAATTCTTACAAATGAAAACCGATGTAAAAAAATGAAGGAAAGTTTATATAATGGAGGGTGCTCATAACCTTTAGTGTTGAAAAAAAAACAAAATATATTAGAAATTAAACAAAAAATAGTGCAAAAGAGTTTATTTTATAATACAGTCTGTATATGTAAATATATTAAAAATGAAGGTTAGTTTATATAATGGAGGGTGCTCATACCCTTTAGTGTTGAAAAAATAAAAACAAAATTTATTAAAAATTAGACAAAACCTAGTGCAAAAGATAGTGTAACTTAAAACACTATTGTAACTTAGTGTAACTTAAAACACTACTGTAACTTAATGTAGTGTTCTTCAGACTTTATAGCACTCTTTTCAAAATATAAAAAATATATTCTTACCCTTTACTGTACAAAAAATAAAAAAAATATATACAAAGTATAAAAAAAAGTACTGCAAAATGTATATTTTTTAATACGGTATCTATATGTAAATTGATTTGACTCGGTTGATATTACTGTAACAAAATACGAAAAGATGTTACTTATATTAGGGTAAATGAAAACAATACTGTAAGTTAATGTAGTGTTGTTCACACTTTATATTCAATTGACATAAAAAAATGTTTTCATGTTTAAAAATTAATTATATTCAATTGACATAAAAATGGTTTATATTATAATTAAATATAATTATGCTTTGATGATATAAGTATTAATAATTACAAATCAAAACCTATGTAAAAAAAGAAAGGTACCTTTATATAATTGGAGGGTGCTCATACCATTTAGTGTCTACAAATACGAAAAGAGGTTAGTGAACTTAATGTAACTTAAAACAATACTGTAACTTAATGTAGTATTGTTCACACTTTATAGTACTGTTAGAAAATAGTAATTTTTAACAACATAACATCAAACATTAATAAGATTTATCTTACATTGTTAGAAAATCATAGTTATTTCGTACAACATAAGTATACACGTTGTCCCCTTTCAAAAAAAGGTAACCAAAAAACATATGGATCAGAAAACAAAAAAAGAGGACCTACAAAAAAGTGGTCAGAATAAGTTGTACTTTACACAATAGAAAGTACTGCAAAAATGTATATTTTTTAATACGGTAACTTAATGTACTTTACACAATAGAAAGTGGTAACCAAAAAACATACCACTACGCAGATACTTTACCCACTAATAAGTGGTAACCAAAAGATGTTACTTACATTAGTGTAACTTATAACCTACTGTAACTTAATGTAGTGTTGTTTACAATTTATTGTACTCACTTCAAAATTTAAAATAGAGATTTATACCAACATAACATTCAACATTAAAAACAAGATTTATCTTACATTGTTCGAAAATCATAGTTGTTTCATACACCATATGTATACACGTTGTCCCCTTTCAAAAAAAGGGTAACCAAAAAACATATGGGTCAGAAACAAAATGATATAACATTCAAAAAGTGGTGAGAATAAGTAGTACGTTACAACTAAGTTGTAAGCCAAAAAAACACCAAACTACGCAGATACGTTACACACTAATAAGTGGTAACCAAAAAAAGAAAAGTGACCAAACTGCCAACCTACTGCGGAGGGTTGTTAGGACCAGCCTTAACCTTCTTCCTGCAGTTCCTCGTATCATGGTGCCCATACCCCTTACATATGTTGCACAATCTTGGCTTCTTCATGCTCTTCTCAACAGCCTTCTCACCAGGTCCAATTAAACGGCGATTGGTACCACAACCCTTGTTGCGAATACCTTGTAGGGTGGTTAAATTCACTTCAGTTACATCTTCAGCACCAACCAGCGCCTTAATAACTTCATTCCTTGATTTAGAGACGCTTTCTGTTGATTTATGGGTCAAAATCTCTTCCTTAATTTCGTTTAACTTGGTAGCTAAACCTGATAACCCATCAATGTTGTCCCTTAGTTGATCAACACAATCATTCACGCATTCTAACACATTGTTCCTTAAAACAGCTTGTTCTGTTGTCTCTGCCGTAAGGCGGTTCTGAATACTAAACACCTGAGTCGGAAGACTGTCTCGAAACCAACGGGGAGATATATACGCATCTGGGATTTCAGATACTTTGTTTAAACGAAATACACAGAATATGTGACGACAAAGGTAGCCAATACATGTAAACCCCATACAGGAACACTCATAAGACTTGGTAACCAAGTGATGTGATACCTGAAAAAAAAAATTACTTGATTAATGATATAAAAAAAATACAATATATTAAACAAGAAAAAAAACAAAGTAAAGGAAAAGATGATTTTCAGTTGCTTACGTAGAATTCGTTAACCAAATCAGTCCTCTTATCAATTTGAGAGATTGTGAAAATCTTGGTATGATCCTGAACATCAATATTAGTTATAAAACAACACATAAGACCCTTGTATATCTCTTTCTGAACTTCCTTAAATAGGGTTTGCGTGTAGAAACGCTCAGCGTGTTGTTCGATCGGCAAAGCAGTTTTAAGTTGTAGTCGACTGGTACTACTTACAAAGTCAACAGTACGCTGATTGTAACGCTGATTGTCTAAAGCAGAGTCAAAGGCCATGAAAAATTGAACAAGAGTGTTCGCAGGACTTGAAGTAACCTTGAAAGACGCATTAGAGCTCTCGCATCTCGAAGTGGTCTTCATGAGACAACACATTGGGATCTCTCTAAAATAGGCCGGAACCCACATATGCCTAATAACAAACATGTCGTTCAACCAAACATTGTCGGATAAGCTAAAAGACCTGATTAGATTATGCCAACGCTCCTCAAATGTAACAGGGGTGATGTAAACATTCCATACCAACTTATGAATCGCAGAAAGAATATTAGAGTTCTCATAAATGTCAGAACTAATCTGCGAAAAAAACAATAAGTAGAAATGTGTTAAACTTAATTTGTACCTGACATCATATTACATAAAACACTACATTAGATTGCAACAAATTACGACCAATTACATGGCAAAAACATTAGATTACAACAAATTACAACAAACAATAGGGACTATGTAAGTACTAGAATGTGTTCCAGTTTATTCATACCTGACATTACAAGGGAACAAACTGATGAAAAAAAAATATTAACTAATGTTAATTAAATAACACTTGAATAATGTCACATTCGTATATAAAGTATAGTTACTACATCATATTACATCAGTATGTATTAATATTTTACATCAAATTAGATCAGACTACATGAGATATTCATACCTGAACATTAGAAGGGAACAAACTGATGAAAAAATAAATGTTAAGTAATGTTAATTAAATAACACTTGAATGATGTCAGCTTCGTATATAAAGTATAGTTACTACATCATACTACATCAGAATGTTTTTATATTTTACATCAAATTACATCAGACTACATGAGATTATTTTCATTTAATATAAACCATTAAGTAGATGTAATTCAAAGAAGTACATGACATGGGTAGCCTACGACAAAAGTTAGTTCGGCAATTACAAGGGAACAAAGTGATGAAAAAAAAATGTTAACTAATGTTAATTAAATAAAACTTGAATAATGTCACATTCGTATATAAAGTATAGTTACTACATCATATTACATCAGTATGTATATATATTTTACATCACACTAGATCAGACTACATGAGATATTCATACCTGAACATTAGAAGGGAACAAACTGATGAAAAAATAAATGTTAACTAATGTTAATTAAATAACACTTGAATGATGTCAGCTTCGTATATAAAGTATAGTTACTACATCATACTACATCAGAATGTTTTTAGGTTTTACATCACATTACATCAGACTACATGACAGGAATTACATGACATGGGTAGACTAAGACAAAAAGTTAGTTCGGCAATTAAAAATTAATAGTATAAAATATACCTTAGACGGTAATTTCTTCATGATGTGCCACATACACAAACGGTGGTGAGCTTTCACAAATACAGAGGAGACAGCAACCTTCATTGCAGGATCTTGATCGGTTAAAACTAAAGATGGATGCGTCTTATGAGTTCTCAGAAAACAACGGAGAAGCCACTTGTACGAGTCCGCCGTCTCATCAGACAACAAACCAGCTGCAAAAGTTACGCATTTTTTATGATGATCTACACCGGTAAAAGGCACAAATATCATGTTGTACCTACAATGTATAAAAACAATCAAATAAAACAGCTTTAGTACAAACACACAACCAAAGTTTAAAAAAAAAACTTGTAAGTATATGTACTTGTTTGGGGAATATGTTGCATCAAACGCAATAACATCGCCAAATGACCGGTAATTGGTTTGAGATATTTCATCAGCCCAATATATAGCCTTCACCTCACCACCAACATGGTGGATGTCATATGAAAAGTTGACGTGGTTCTTAGCAAACTACTCCAACTTACTAACTACAAACATCATGTCTCTGTCCCCAATAAACATCTTAATGTCACGACTAACATTCTTATATGCTGATTTGGTACCTCGCATGTTGTGGTGGCCTCCTTTTAAGGCCGAATGCAAACGATGTGCAACAGTTGGACCAACTCGATGTAAACTCATAGTGTGTATAAACTTAATATCTTGAAAATCCAAGTGCCGACCAGTGCGAGTCAGATCCATATTATCAGATGATATAAGATCATGGTTATGTTTCTCAGAAAATTCATACAACACATAATGTTCTGAGCCCTTGATTGCCTTCAAACGAATGAGAGCCTTACAATCTGTTACTTTAAATGCACAACCACGAGTGGGACAAAAGAGTGGAAGGATCTGTGGTATCAATACTCTTCCCTTTAGGCTTACCCCATTTGTTACATAACAATGTGCGATGAGTAATGACACCATTCCATCTCTTAAAACCTCCCACACGTACAACAAAACCTGATGACTGTGCGTATCGCTGGTACATGTCCAACACCTGCTGCCATGAAGTAAAAATAGCACCAACAAAAGGTTTCTGATCAACAGAAACCTCAGGAACCCAATACTTGCTACCATTTGGGGTTTGGAATATATTACTACAGTGACTTCCTGTTATGTTAGGCAAAATAAATTAGGGAAGGTTAGTAAGACAAATAATAACAGTAGTACATTGAGTTACTATGACTTCCTGTTATGTAGTGAGACAAATTTAAATCAAATTTTACAGGTAATGAAATAGGTGTAACATAATGTAAATATTAACAGTGAAAAAAAATTTATGAAAAAAATAATTAAAAAAATATGAAAAATTTCATAAAAAATCTGAAAAAAAGAAAGTAGTACTATACTATAATAAACACAGTAAAATTAAGTAACAAACAAATAAGTAATAACATAAGGAAATACATAACCCACTACTCAGCTCAAGTTGAGTTATTTCTTACAAGTATACTAAGTTATTTCTTAAGAAACTAAGTTATTTCTTAAGAAAAAATCAATATCAACAGTGGTACTAAGAATTTAATATTGTGATATTACAGATTTGATAATGGACACATTATCTTTTGCTACAAATTTGGGTTTAACAATTTCTTATAAAAATATGATAATAAAAGTCAACCAAGAAGAAAAATTCATTGAACAAATTGCTTATATCAAAACAAATTGTTACAAATATATGATAATAAAAGACACTCAAAAAACAGGGCTGTCAAAAGTCATTGAACAAATTGCTATATCAAAACAAATTCTTATAACAACAAGAACAAACGAAATATGATAAGAATTAACCCAAGAACAAAGTTTGTAATTTTAACAAGATGATAAAAATGATATAAATTAAATTAACCCAAGAACAAAGATTCATTACTCAATTGATTATAAAACTCACCACGACGATCATAACCAATATATCGAAAATGAGGTACTACATCAACATCATCAACACGGGATTCATCAGGTACTACGTCCTCAAACGAAGCTTCTTCTACAACATCCGGTAAGGGTGGGTCATTGTTAACGTCACCGCCACCCATCTACAACAAACTCAGGTTCTCGGCTTCTTTGTGATGAAGAAAGCAAAGTATGATGATAATTGAAAAAAATGAAAGAAACCTAGTACAAAGAACCGAAGCTTTCTTGGTTTTCTAAAGGAAGAAGGTTGTGTGGGTTGGTAGGAAAGACAAGACAAGTGGGGGGAGGAGGTCTTTTCAAACAAAAATCTAGTACATGAAAGGATGGGTAGGGGATGGAAGCATTAAATGAGGGGGATGAAATGACGAAAATAACCCCAAAAGATGCTATCTCAATTAGATGATGTGTCAATATGTGATTGGTCCACTAGAGTTAATGGGTTCTTACATTTTTTGAGGGTTTTTAAAAAAAACTCATTCCTATGTATATATGTATATATGTATATATATATATGTATATATGTATATATGTATATATATATATATATATGTATATATATATATATATATATTTTATATATATATATTTATATATATATATCTATATATCTGTATCTATATATATATATATCTCTATATATCTCTCTATATCTCTATATCTATATCTCTATGTCTGTCTGTCTATCTCTCTCTCTATGTCTGTCTCTCTCTCTCTGTCTCTCTGTCTCTCTCTCTCTCTCTTCTCTCTCTCTCTCTCTCTCTGTTCTCTCTGTCTCTCTC